>VUQI01017325.1:3787-14988 GCA_015106735.1 Paratilapia polleni
AAAAAAAAAAAAAAAAAAAAAAAAAAAAATAAAAATAAAAAAGAAAAAAAAAAAACATTAAATTTTTTTTTTTTTTTTTTTTACCTGGAAAAATATCAGAACGTCCATGCAGCTTGAGTGCTGCTGTCATTAAAGTAAAAAGTAAGCAGAGTAAATACTCATCAAATACTACTGCAAACTATGCAAAGTAGCATCACTAGGAATGAAATTGGAATGAAATATTATTTTGTACTCACTGAACTCACTGGTGACCTGCTTCTGAGAGAACAGATTTTCAGGGTTCACCGTCCTCTTGAAGTGCTTCTCCAGGATGGACAGGATGATGGCCTCTTCCTCGGGCTTTCTCACACGTCCTGCCAGCAGCATATACCCTGACGGAGAGTGCAACAGTCTAGTTTAGGGTTTCTGGGTAACACGGGAAATGACTGGAGAGTTAACAGGTTGTTTGATGACCCTCACCATCATCTGCCAAATGCTGCAGCCAGTCCCGAGAGGCCTCCATCTGCTCCTCCAGCCTGTAGCGGTCTGCCCAGCGGAACAGATCTCTAAGTGTGATGAAGCCATGTTTGCCTGCAAACACCGAGGACCCTCTGCGCAAGGACTGCAGGAGTGGACACATTACTCAGTCAGGATCAACAAGAACAGGTGGATTATACGAAAAAATAAGCAGAACAGAGAGACAATGCAACAGTTACCTGAAGGTCTTGCATGACTTTGACAAGCTTGGTGCAGTAAGATGGAGGCAGGCTGCACCTCTGATGGAGGATGGTCTCCAGCTCTCCACTGGGCAGTTCGTCAAAGTGCAGCTCCACAAAGCGGTTCCTAAAAGCCCTGGAGAGCACCTAGAGGGTGGAAAGAAATTAGTACAATATACAACTGTGCCATATTTGAAAATTATTTTTATGTGACTCTCTGCTAACTAGCACAAAAAATATCTGAAAAAGGCCTCTTTGTGCATTTTGTTCATGTAAAATTTTTAGGATGCTAACCAAATTACAATTCAATCTCAGGCTAAATGAATGCTATACCTTTCTACCACCGTAGAGACCAGGGGGATTCTGGGTAGCAAACAGCATGAACCTGGGATGAGCCTTGATGACTTCCTGAGTCTCGGCTACAAAGAGCTCCCGGTTGTCATCCAGCAATCTGTTGAGGGCCTCCAGAACGTCAGTGGGGGCCAGGTTCAGCTCATCCAGGATGATCCAGTAGCCTTTCCTCATAGCGTCAATCAGAACGCCTGGAGCAAACACAAAAAATGAGCCACACGGACTGGGGTGGATCTACTTTAACAGTTAGCAAATTAGCAGTTAAAGCAATTAACTGTAATTGTTAGCAATTAATAGCAATTTATATTTGCTGCCCTGTTCAACAAAAAGGTTGGTATACTGTGTGAAATGTAAATAAAAATAAAAATCATACAGTGAATTAGAAATAGCACAAACACAACATATCAAAGGTTGAAAGTGAGAAATGTGATTGCATTTTGGGGGGAAAAAATGCTCATTTTAAATTTGATATGTTTCAGAAATGTTGGGACAAGGGCAAAAAAGCCTGGAAAAAATCGTGCAATGCTAAAAGAAGAATATCTCACAAATGATGAGGGTACTTAGTGATGTTACTGGTTAGAAACAGTATCACATAGTCTTTCAGAAGTAAAAATAGAGAGGGGATCAACACTGAAACAGTTCACGGGCAAATGTTTCTCAAATTTAAACTTGCAAAGAATTTGCATATTTTATCAGCTATAGTACATAATAATAATTTAAAAAATAAAATAAAATCAGAAAATCTCTGTATGCAAGGGACAAGGCTAAAAACCAACACATGAGATGGGAAGCGTGCACACCTATGAAGGCATCATGCTGAATGATATGTTCAGGTTTTGGAGCAACATTTTCTGCCATCCAGACCTCTTTTTCAGGGAAGGTCTATAGAGTCTGGATGCTAAACTGCCCTGCCTACAGTCCAACCTCACAAATGCTAAGCATTACACAACTTTCCAGTCTTTTGTTGCCCCTGTTTCAGCTTTTTTAACATGTTGCTGGCATTAATATTTCTCAATTTCAACATCTGTATGTTATCTTTGTTCTATTTTCAAATAAATATAACCTTTAAACTAGTTAAATATAATTTAAATATCATTGTTCTTCTGTTTTACCATTCACACTTTAAACAGCATCCAAACCTTTTTGGAAATATGGCTGTACTTAAAAAACTGGGTATTTGATGATACCCACAGAGAAAACATTTAGTTTAACAGGTTTTGATATTTAATTTTTTTAATATTTTGTATTTTGCAAATTGCTTTTCCAAGACACTGTTTCACTCTTAGTTATTGTGTATTACTCTTAACACGATAACATAACACATCTTCCTATTTTCTGTACAAAATACTGCGTTAATGTACAGTGTGTTTTCTTTCTCCTTGGGACTGGGAATAGAATGAATTGGCATTTACGTATATAGCTCCTTTCTAGTCTTACTGACCACTACAAGTCACATTTAAGCATACATTCATACAGTGCTATATTCTATACACTTTCTGTCTTATATCCACAGCCAATTTAGAATCACTAGTTAACCTTACATGGATGTCCTTGGACTGTGGGAGGAAGCTGGAGTACCTGGAGGTAGACCATGCTGACACCAGGAGAAAATGCAAACTTCACACAGAAGAGCCCCAGCTGAGGCTCAGCCCCAGGTTTCACCTCAATATTTAAGTGAGGTAAAATTAAATGTTTTGATTTTCAATCTTACTTTAGTTTCATTTGGGCCACATCTGACCTAGACACAAACGTTTGAAATACAAAAGAAACAAATGAACCTGAACTATGTACACTGAGTTCTTTTGAGAACTAGTGCTCATACCCTCTTTAAACACCAGCTTGCCCCTGTCGTCTGATGAGTAGCAGCCAATGTACTCCTGGATGTCGGTGTGCTCATGGTTGTTGATCCTCACACACTGGTTACCAGTGGCTGCAGCCAGCCACCCGATCAGACTGGTCTTCCCAACAGATGTCTCTCCCTGGATCAGCACTGGGTGAGTCCTGTGAGACCAAAGCAGTATGAGGGAGGGTGATGGGAGGGCACACTATTGATGTGCCATCAGCTCAGTGTTGTGTGATGTTTTACCCTGAGTGTATCAAATGAACCTAAAGGGTTATTGAGTGGTCAAGGGGGACCACTGAGTCATACAGCAGCCAGTGCTGAAAATAACTGAGCAAAACACTTGAGACTTTCCTCTTTGTGTTTGTGACAACAGAATAAATTTAATACTTAGTTTTTTATGTTCACTGTTAGGTTACTGAAAAAAAAAACAAACAATGAAAAATAACATGCTGCACATATTTTTCACATTAAAAGCCTCAAAGAAAAGAACCTGTAAGGTACTCAAAAATCAACATAGTTTGTGATGAGTGCTGGCCCAAAAATTCAAAAAGTAGTAAGTGAAGTCATTAGCACCCACAATTAAGTCTGTGACACTTTAATGTTGCATAGCAGCAGAAAGAAATGGATGAGTTTCAGCCCTTTGGAGAAACATAGAGGAAAGCTGATGGCTGAATCACATCCATTTCTTTCTGCTGTTATAAAAAAACATCACAGCTTCCTGTCTGGCAGGTCACTGACTGCAGGGCAATTCAGTCCAACCACAGATTTTTCCTGATGCACTCTGGTGCATCCTTTACTAAAGGGCCTGAATTAGCTCTGTCAACATGAACATCTGGACATTTATAGATGAAACCATTGATTTAGGGAGAAACAGTGTGCAGGGGGTCAGGCTGGGTGATAGTTAGCTCACCCTGCAGATACCACTCTGGCAAGGTCGCGAAGGTTGAGCTTGACTGAGGCAGTGAGGATGTAGCTGGGGTCGAGAGCTGGTTCCATCTCCCCCTGGGAAACCCAGTAGCCTTCCATTTCTACACAGGGTTGGCCTAGTGGTGCTGGGATGGACTGTAGGAAACACAGCAAGAGACTTTTTTAATCAGTGCACAAATATCTTTGTGTATAGAAAGGGTGAATTTAATCATCGCTATCGCTATCAGTTACTGTGTTACTGGAAATGCTACTAATCATAAAATCGTTTTACCATAAACTATGCTTCACGTTTTTTAGCACAATTCTGAACTGCAATCACAATGACTTAAGTACTTTAAAAACAATTATTATTAGACAAGCTCGAACTATTACCATGCAGTTACCTACATACTTTTCTGGTTACATTTGAGCTGCCATTAATGAACCCTAGCACTTCCTGGCCATTTTTCACATTGAAAGCCTACTAGAAAAGAGAAAGAGCAAACATACAATCTGTATGTAAGACTGTTTTGCTAAAATAAGATTTCTAATGCATCAGTACAGGAAGCTTTACTGATGCTAGCTAGCTATGCAGTGTGAAGTGCAAATAAATGAATAAATACATAAAAATAAATTGCAAAAAAAGTGAATGAAACCAGCAGAGTGGTGCCACGTCTCTGCATTTGTACTGCTGCTGTAGAAATATTCATTAGACTGACCCAATCAAACTCTGCAGGCAGAGACCACACTTTAAGAAAATCTTACTTGTTTGAGACACTTGGTGTTCCCCATCAGGATGTGCTGACACACTAGTTTCTGGACCAGAGGGTGGGAGCTTCGGTCCAGCTGAGTGAGGAAACTCAGGCAGAACCCCTGCACACAAGACGGAGGTGATGAGGACAGAAACAATATCACAAGGTACAACAGCAAGTTTAAAAAAAATCCTAAAACACTGGAATAATCCATATTTCTTTTGGCAACTGCAGCCCCTAATTAAAAAAAAGAGGGGCACTCAATCAAACAAACCGTCTCACGATCACTACTCATAAATGAGCTATCTGGCCTCCCACCTCATAGAGTGAGCGCTGCACATTGCTGCAGCGGTTTGCTGCCACATACTTCAAGGCCCTGCACAGAGTCCGCAGACTGTAATGGGGTCTGTGGCCTGTCCCGTCCACCAGATGTGAGCTGGCCTCCTTTCGTACTGCCAGGTAAAAACTGCAAAATACATCATTAAGAAATAATAAGGAGCCATTTAGAAAGCAGTGTGCGCCTACAGCTGGATTCTGAAAAATGAAACAAGATCAGACTGAAGAGAGAGGGACAGGAGTGATATTTAGGTTTGAACAGTAAAAATATCTGAAATGAACTGAAAATATGAATATGAATATCTGAAAATAACAAAGTAACATCCCCCCTGCTCAGATAACATCCTTAAGCTGCAAGTGTCAGGAGAAATAAGGGGCACATCACAGCTTACTTTAAAACCCCTAAGTTTCTTTCGGCAGCAGAGACCTGCTTGACAGTATAATGCTGTAGGAAACTCATGCCCTTGCATCAATAACTGGCATATTTTGATGATGATCAAAGTTAGCTGTTGAGGATTTAGTCACTCCACCAATAAGGAAAAATAACCTAAAAACAGTTGGGATTAAAATGCAAAAATCAAACTCTACCTTTTAAAGTCTACCAATGTACCCATTTTTTCACTGATTTCTAAACCTATTCCCCACATTTACTTAGACTTTTAGTACCATTTCATTTTCATTCTTTTAGGATATACACATTATTTGAATAAAAGTACGCATAATGTACTTTTTAAACCTCCACCTAATAAAAAAATGAATAACAGGTCTTTTTTCGAGGCCTGAGTAGTGCCCATCGGGCTGCATATAGCCTCAACTACCTGCACAAAGTAGGTAGAAATTTAGTATGTGAGCAAAATAAATGCACTTGTTCAGCAATGTTTTTAAAGGCTAATCTCCAAAAAGGCTAAGCTACTACAATGTTATGTAAAATCTAACCTTATAATGCCACTGATGACACTTCGGTGTGGATTTAAGCACTTGAGGTAGTCTGAAATCAGGATCCTCAGGTCGCCCTCATTCTCCAACTCCTCCACATACAGTTCAGTAAACCTAAGAGATACACAAACACACAGACACAGAGGTTCACAAGTGAAGCATGTTACCATTTTGGAATTTAAACTCATCAGAAGTGTATCTAATGAAAGGAGAAATATAGAATGTAGGATCAAAAATATACACACACACTCACTTAGATTAGTAATTCAGTAGTGCTGAAAGTTTGATAATGTCTTTGAACTTGTCACAGCACAGGCTTCTTAACTTCCTGTTAGTGATACTGATTAACTACAGCTAGCAGCTTCTCTGTGCCAACATAAAAGGGATCATTTCACAGTACACAGTTCAACGAGCTCAGTGCAGATCTGAGAAAGATGATAATAAGTTTATACAAGTTAGGAATGTCTCTTAGAACCTTTTTAACAAAAGCAGATTCCAAGCTCACTGGCTGAACAATTGTACAAGTTAATGGAGTGTGTAGCCACTTTACAAACAACTGAAAAAGACTTTAACCTTCACCCTCAGCTGAGAGGAAGCTGGTTTGGATGGTCAGAAACAATCTTGCTCCAAAATCATCACCTTCAATCTCAACTAAATTTTGGAGCTGACTGTAAAAACAAGAAAAATCATTTTGGAAGTTTTATGGCCAGATAGAACAAAGATTTTGTTCTTTGGCCAAAGTTACCAGAGCTATGTTTAGAAGTGTACAGGTGAGGCATTCGGCATCATTCTCTGGAGCTGTTAAGCTGCTAGAAACATTGAACTGAGTGGATGTAATAATGAAGGAGGCACACTGCTTCAGAATTCATCAGTATAACCTCAAATCATTGGTTGAAACTTGGACACAATAAGATGTTTATTAGGGCATTGACTGCAAACACACATTAATGTTTGTGGAATGGATAAAACAGGCTAACAATGAGCTTTTGGAATAGACTTTCAAAAATCCTGATCTCAAACATCAGTCAAGCATTAAGCCTATGATATGAAGCCTCTCGCTAAGTCTACAACTCTGCACAACCTCACCTGTTCCTGAGGCCCAGAGGTAGGTTCCTCTTCCCCACATCAGTAGCTGGGTTCATGCAGGCAAAGAGGCGGAAGTCTAGGTGGCGTACCAGGGGCTCTGTATTAAAAATTTAAAAAAAAACCCCACAAGAATATTATCCTAAAAACATGTACAGATCTCTACTTTTGTAGCCTTTGGCTGCAAATTTTTGGATGTATTTAATATAGGACTTCAAGAGCTGGCAAGGTAATGGCAGTCCTCACCGGTGTCTCCACGATCCAGCAGGACTAGAGATCCAGCACTACCCTCAAGCAGTCCACTCAGACACTCGAGGGTCTCTGCCGCTGCCAGGTTGATCTCATCCAGCAGGATCCAGTGGCCCTTCTTCACTGCCTGAGCTAATGTTCCCTATAAAGCAAAACACATAGGTCAGGGTTGTTCCATGAATATTTGTATGTGTGCGCGTTTATTTTTTTAGTCTTTACCTCCACAAAGGCAAAGACCATGGCTGTTTCACAGGCTCTGATCTGCTGCTGGGTCTGATTCAGTTTTGAAGCCAGCGCCTCCCACTGCTCCTGCAGCAAGGCAGCTGCATGGAAACACACACACACACACACACACGACAACATCAGTGTTTCACTGTACTACAGCAGGTAGCATTCTAACTTGTGTCACAATCTACTCGTTCTGGAGCACTACCATTTGATTTCTCTTGCAGCTCCTTAGCCAGAGCAGACTTGCAGACGTGGTCCATAAGCGTGAGCAGATCCTGCCAGCGCTTCCCCCTGAAGCACGTCTGCACGTGACCCAGGAAGGTCAGGTTCTGCTTCCTTGAGTATGTCTGGGAGAACAGGTCCTCAAAGGCCTCGCGCAGAGGAAGCAAGATCTGCTTGTGGTCCACTGGTTTGTACCTGTTAAAAAAACAAAACAAAACATGGTTTTAAGCTGAAAATCTGTTTTCTGCTAACATCACTGAAGTACATTTCAGGACTTTTTATTTCCACAGAGAAAACCACTTAAAGGACTTTTCTTAAGTGTTACCAAAGAATGACTTCAAACCAGCAGGAAAAGCAAAGGGGAGTTCTGCAATTTCTTACAAATAAAAGATTGAAATATCCATTTATATTGAAGTTATGAAACTCGGAGTTGATTTCTGGTCAATCTTGTTTTTAAATCAACAGTCCTTGAGATGCCTCTACAAGTTGGCTGGAGTTTACTTATGCCTTAACTGAATTCACTTAACAAAATCAACAAAAGGTACACGCTTGTTTTTCACTCTGACAAAGGTATTTGTCAGAGTGAAAACAAGCCATGAGTTTGAAGAACTGTCCACAGTTCTTAGAGAAAGGACTGTGTCAAGACAAAGATATGGGAAAGGACAAGAACATTTCTGCAGCACTGAAAGTGCCTAAGAGCAAGTTAGTCTCCATCATTCATAAATGGAAGAAGACTGGAACCACCAACAGTCTTCCTAGATCAGTATATACTGTAGGGTCTTAACTGTACTATATAAAGTGCATTGAGATGACTGTTGTTGTAAACTGGAGCTATGTAAATAAAACTGAATTGCATTAAATAATTCATCGCTACGTGTTAAATTCATGAATGAATGCTCTCTCACTGGGAGCCTGAGTTAAACCCACCTTAAAAAAAACATGCTAGGTAAACACTCCTGTCATTGTACCCTCGACCAAAGCACCGACTTACATCTCAACCTATCTTACAGACCCAGATTACAATAATGTGATGTACTTTCTGGTCTGGTAACCTACAACCAGTTGTTCACACCCTCTCATCTGTGATGACTCGGAACAACGCTTAGCAGACTCCGTCACTGGGCTTCACCACATCTCAGAGCTCCAATAATCACACAATGATCCAGCAGCAAGACTTGTCTGTATAGTCACTGATGGAATGTTAATGTTACTAATGCACAGCTGCTGTGTGACTCACCCTCCAAGCAGGTCTGCGGTGTCACTCTGCTGGTTCATGTTCACAACCCGCAGCCTGTGTCCTGCATTGAACAAACAACAGGGAATGTTTCAGCCAGGAGTGTTGATGAACCATTTACAGAGATTTATGGAGCAAATGGACAATTCAGCATGCGGACAGGGGGAGGCAGGGTTCAAACCACCACTGAGTCACAGCCAAGCTCAGCTCATCTCTCTGTGTGTCTATGCATAAACCTGAACTCACCTGTGATTCTAGCTAGGTGTTGTACAGTAGAGGTCTTTCCAGTTCCAGTCTCTCCCACCAGGAGAACCGGCTCTCCCTTGGCCACACACACTGCTAGCTGTTCCAGGAGCACAGCAGAGGGTCGTGTGCCAGCAAATGTCTGGTTAGCCCTGTTTAAAACAACAAATTAACATTTACTATTTGCACAGTAGGGTATAGGATTTGTACGAAATTACCAATGTTTAGTTAAAAAGAAAAAAAAAATTTTTTTTGTGTCAACATTACATTTAACCACATAATCCACATAACCGTGAATCATTATCATCTCTTCTATTTCAAAGAAAATCCTTTTACTGCACCCAGGGTGAACACTTTGCTCCTTGCTGTCAGATCTTCACAATCTATCCCTACCTTTATGACCCATCATGATAAAACTGTTTGAATCCCTTTCAAGAACAGAAAAAAAATAGAAAGATACATTAACATGAAGTATGCCCTATGAAGTTAAAAGTTAAAAGAAGGCATGTAATGCTCTACATCCAACTTCCTGGTGGGATTAAGGTATAGTTCCAAGAGAATTCTATGCAATTCATGGGATGTCACATAAGGCTCGCAAAAATGTTGTACTTGCACTAAGAGGACTATGCTGTTAATCTTTTAAGGGGATCCTATAGAGCTCAAAGCAAATAAAATATGTATCATTTTATACCATTTGTGGTGTGTGTGCAAAGTTTCTTGAAAAGATGAAAAGTCACACCCCAAGTCAGTACAACATCCCGGAGTTACCAATGAGGAATACTGCTTCCACTGGTTTCCCCTTTTGCTTGTCCTTATAAATACTCGCTCAGTTTTACGTGTTTCCAGTCAAAAGATCACATCCATTCACATTGGCTTTAGGAAAGGATCAATGTGAATATGTGCGGATGGCTGAGCCATCAGATGGTGTTGTTACTATAATGCAGTTTATAATCAATTCAGTGTTTATTCAATTTAGTTCACCTCTATCAGTAGGTGACTGCTGACACAGCCACAAGCTGATACATATAGGGTGGAAATAGAGAGAAAGGGGATGGGAAAGCAGGATGTCCCACTTACACACTCAGTTGAACCACTTCAGTCTGCTTCCGACTCAGAGTCACTCTGCCCACTGAGGCCTCCAGCTCAGTTAGTGAGATGCCAGGCTGATACATCTGGCAGAAGTGCTGGGCCTGGAGACAAGCAGAGGCGAGAAATCAAAATCAAAGCAAGGTTAGAGTTAAATTCAGTACTGTAAGAGTGGTGCTTCGCATAAACACAAAAATTCATCTCTTCCAAACTCTTTTCCTTTACCATAAAAAACCCCGTTATCTCAAATACCTTCTCTCTGGAGATGTTGAGCTTGCTTCCAATGATCTCAGCTATTCGTAGTCGACTTTCGGGACGTGACAGCATGGCTGTGAAGCAGTCAAGAGCCTGATCGAGACAAAGACCACAAGAGGACTATTCACTCAGTTCACTGTAACTTTCTTACATACTGGTTTGAGGCAATTTTAGAGGTGGTCAGTCCAGTTACATATTGTATGAGTGAGCAGTAAACTAAATAACCTGACAGCAAAATACGCCGTTTTACCTAAATAACACACACAGCCAAACAGTACCTAAAACTGCTGATTCTGCACTACAACTCTGCAGTTACACAGCATTGTTCAGAATCTACCAGCAAACTGTGCTCTCTTCACCTTTGTGGTCTATATTAACCAGTTTTTTGTATTTAGCCGTCTTTTATGACTTTAGATAGCAGTCTATGAATTTAGCTGTTAAGTTAGCTGTGTTCCCATGACTTTAGCCGAGGAGTTAGCCATGTAGCATAGACAGTATAAAACATGGACATACACCAATCAGGCATAACATTATGACCACTGACAAGTCAAGTGAATAACACTGATTATCTCTTCATCATGGCACCTGTTAGTGGGTGGGATATATTAGGGAGCAAGTGAACATTTTGTCCTCAAAGTTGATGTGTTAGAAGCAGGAAGAATGGGTCAGCATAAAGATTTGAGCAAGTTTGACAAGGGCCAAATTGTGATGGCTAGACGACTGGGTCAGAGCATCTCCAAAACTGCAGCTCTTGTGGGGTGTTCCCGGTCTGCAGTGGTCAG
>VUQI01017330.1:6408-26664 GCA_015106735.1 Paratilapia polleni
GCTGAGTTGTTTTTTTTTGTTTTTTTTTTTTTTTTTTTTGTTCAGGTATTGCTGGTTACTGCACCTCTAGACTTTCCTTCAGTTTCAGTTCAGTTTTAAGAAGACAGAGACATGTTTGAACATGGTATTAGTACTTGCTTTTATTGGCAGCCAAGATACTGAGTAGATAGACTGTTCCAAAACAAACATTGTTGACTGTCAGTGACTGGTCTAGTGTGAATTACTGCTACATAGGAAGACATCAAAGGAATTATGAGTAAGATCTGATATGCAAACCTCCCTGTAAAAATGCACCTCATTCATCCCATCCAGAATTCAGATTTTCTTCATATCAGTCAGAATGATGCAGTGTTTATAGTTTTCCTTGTCAAACAGGGTGTCATTAGTTTTTCATACCATATTTGTGTGTAACACATTGCAGGTCTTTGTCATTTTGCAAATCATAAGACTAAAGACGGATGATGTATACATTTGAGTATAATTTTCCTAAAATCTCAGATACCTCCAGAATTAGCACTTGATAATATAGAAAGCCAAATAAATACGTCACATGACCCAGTTTGCAGAATTTTTGCTCTTTACATCACCTCAGCATGGAAAGTGATAAGCATGAGAATCTATCTCATCCCTACAGTCCATCCCGTATGTTGTAAATACAGCATAATGTCACGCATATGGGATACACAGATGTTTTGCTTTGGGGCTAATTAACAGGATGCTTATGTGCTATGTATGGTGTTTCAGTTTGTCTTTCCTCTATAGTCCAAGTGCATAAAATACAAACAAATTAACAAAGGTCCCAGTTTCATGGAAGCACTTCCTTTTCTTTATTGTGGCATGTGATATATAGCTTAATGTATGGTAGATAATGAGTAGACCTTAAAAAAACAAAAAAAACAACAACAAAAAAACATACCATAATCAGAAAGTCTTCTGTTATAGGAACAGTGTTATGCCATTTTTATGCTACCAGTGATTTTCAAAATGAACAAAACTTTTTCATTTAGTGTGCCACTTAGTTTTGTGTGTGTGTTTGTTTTGTTTGTTTAATCAAAACCATCACAATTCATAAGCAATTATGTATAGTTAAGTTACACACAGACACTGTGTGGCCAAATCTTCCAGGGAGACTGTAGAACAGTTTTAAATCAACAGAGTGAAGAAACTGAAATATTACACAAGAAACTAATGTAACCTATACTGTAGGAGAATATAAGCTCCTAACCTTCAACATACAGTGCCTTATTTCTGTTGTACTACTGGGCTGAAACCCATCATTGTGGCCCACGATTTCATATGGTAATTGAACAGCTTTGGAGCTGAGTGATAAATCTTTGGGCTTTGGTCAAAATGCCAGAGGTCCACCTCCACTCTGAAATGGGTCATGGGAAAGTGCTACTATTCTTTTGCTGATGCTTTACTTGTTTTGATTTTCCTGGGTAGAGACACCAAAAAAGAATAAAAAGAAAGAAGTGTAATGTGGTTTTTAGAACGCTGTTAGATTGGTGCATTCAGTACATCAGGTAGTCACAACCTATAAAACAGTGTTAGTCTCTGCACATATGACTGCATCCAGTACTACGTGGACAAATTTATGTTTCATGCTTATGCTTCAAGTTTTTATGGTACTGATGGAGTCTGATCCACTCACATGGAAAAGATACAGAAAAAAAACTTGTCTCATATGATGATTTATTGTTGAAAGTGGTCCCTTTCACATTTTTCTCATAAAAGGTAATGTTTACTTAATTTAAAATTAATTACTAAAATAATGGGACATCATGGAAATGAAAAGGGGGGCATTTATTTAAGTCAAGTAGGTCAAAGTAAGAGAACTAGGTTTTATGACTCATATGATGCATATAAAAGATAGAAATTTACATTCACTCACTCACTCATACACCGCTATATAAACGGTGGCAATGTAAACTGTAGCCATCCAAGTGATATACGGCTTCACATGAGTCAGACTTTAAATTTTTTTGGCCAGTATCAACATTTATCACTGAGATAAACCTCAGTATTCAATACTGGTGCTTCCAACTCATCCCACCAGGTTGTAGGCTTTCCAAAACTTGACTCAGCACGCCAAAGACTTCAGGAGGCGGCCGATATTAAAAATAAACACAATCTGGCATCAGCAGGCTAAAATTTATACCAGCACTTAGATGTTGGTAGCCAAGAATTACAAAAGTTAGACCAGTTTAACATCACAGTTGGAGTTTCTTATTTTCTGTAGAGCATCACTGATGCACGTGAAGATCTCTCCCTGTTAAACCCCAGTGATAAATAAACTGAGGTCTGACAGACTAACCTGTGTGTTTGTGTTTCAGGGGGGCTTTCTCTGAGGTGGTCTTGGCTGAGGAAAAGAGGACCCAGAAATTGGTGGCTATCAAGTGTATCCCCAAGAAGGCCTTAGAGGGCAAGGAAAACAGCATTGAGAATGAGATCGCAGTGCTGCACAAGTAAGTGGACTTCCATGTTTTGGGGAATTGGCATTAATAGGCACTATATTTTTTTAATTTAATTAAGTTTAATAAACTACCAATTCCTTATTTTGAATGAAATTTTCTTGGAAACATGAGAAACATGAGATACAGTAGAAATTATTTATAAATATAGAAGAAGATTAAATTATCAATGCTGGAAGAATTGTGATTCATTATTAAATGCATTTTGGTTAAAAAACCTCTGTATTTTACAGCACATTAAATTGGGAAGACCTTCAGTTTGTTAGTCAAGATGAGAGCAAATAACACAAGGGGTGAATAAGAACTAAAGCTTCATATTTAATGAAAGGGAAAAATACAACAGAAGAAGGACAGTTTATGGAAAAAAATGAAGATGTGTTTGAGAAAAGTAGATCATTAAAATGTCTATGGACATTATATGGACCATATCATGTAGTTAGTGATTCAGAAAGTGCATACGAAATGTATATGAAATGTATATTTATGGGTAAATGTATAGACAGAGAAAAGTATATTCAAATATATACAGTGTCCCACCAGTCTGATATTTCCTCGTTAATTGTTTGTGTGTATTTTCTTTTACTTGTTTTTTGTGTTGTTTGTTTAATTTTTACAGTTTATCTTTTGTCTTTTTACATTTTTGACATACTTTTCCATAAATTATAGTTCTGGTGGCAGCTAAAGTGTGGGAACAGCTCTGAAAAAGGAAAAAAACGAAAGTACAAAAAAATTCAGCATTAATTAATATAAAATATGCCAAATATCCAAGCTAAAATTGCATTTTAAACCTGCCTGAGCCATGGCCACAAACCTTTAGCCTGCATCTGAAATACTAGCTACAAGGTTCAAGATGGTAAATTTTTCATTGATGTATCTCTGTTACTGCTCCATGTCAGTAATGTGCGTCACATTACAAGATACAGTATAATATACTGTAAATCAAGCTGTACATAATAGAAACTGTTGTATTGTAAAATACTGTGACACATTTGGTATATATTACATTGAGCTTCATCACCTTAGCACTGGGTCTTGAACATGGATCCAAAGCAATATTTAACTTATCTTTATACATTCTCTGGACAATTTATTAGGCACACCTTGCTAGTAGCAGGTTACACCCCTTTTATCTTCAGAACTGCCTTAATTCTTCACGGCACAGGTTCAACAAGGTGCTAGAAACATTCCTCAGAGATTTTTCCATATCGACATGATAGCATCACACAGTTGCTGCAGATTTGTCGGCTGCACATCCATGATGCCCGTTCCAGCACATCCCAAAAGGTGCTCTATTGGTTTGAGATCTGGTGACTGTGGAGGCCATTTGAGTACAGTGAACTAATTTCATGTTCAAAAACCAGTCTGAGATCCTCAGGTAGGCTGTGGTGTTTAAATGATGATCAGTTGGTACTAGGGGCTGCAAAGTGTGCCAAGACTATATCCCGTACACCATTACACCACCACCAGACTGAACCGTTGATACAAGGCAGGATGGATCCATCTTTTCATGTTGTTTGTGCCAAATTCTGACCCTACCATCTGAATTTCACATCAGAAATTGAGACTCATCTAACCAGGCAACTGCTCAAATTAGATTTAGAAAATCCAGAAACAATTTATGTTTTTAGATAAGTTCTCTTAGTTAATGTGGAAAAAACACAAAGCATCATTTGTATTAAAGACTGAAAAAAATGTATCCTCATTGTACTGAGGAGAGAAAATGCTGAGGTTTGTAGAAATTTGGTTAAATCAATATAAGCTGATTGTTTAACATAAAAAAATCTGTGTAAATAATATAGATACAGAGGATGGTAACTTACATTATCTTTTGAGATCATGGTGCTGTACAAACTGCTTGTGATTTCACTTAAAAAAAATAATGTGACTTAAACCCCTGACTTTAAGCTCATCCTGACAGCAAACATAAATGATATTGAGTCATTTGCCCAGAAAAACTATTACACGATTCCCCTTCACCCATCTCACCCCCAAGTTTTCTTTCTACCTGAGAAAGATATATAATGTTTTGTTATTTTAAAGGAAATGACTTCATCACTCATTGTAATTGTGAGGTTTTTCAAATGTACCTTTCTTTAGATGTGGGGAATTACAGGCCACAGTGAAAATGGCTGATCTACTTTGGGTCCCAAGTTATTTTTAGAGCTCTTGTTGCCTGGGTTACAGGAGACACACAACTCTAGCCAATATACAGCTCTGGTCCCTCCTGAGGTGAGGACGGTGGAATGAGTGTGGTGGGGGTTGGTTAACAGTTTGGGTCCATTTTTGACAAATGAAGTAAACTGAGGTAAACTTGGCTTGAAAATCAGGGCTTGCTCTATGTGACGTTTGTATAGACTCGTGCAGTGGTTTCATGAATCATTTTAACACCTCATTCCATTGGTACATGGAGCTGGGGACAGGGTCTGAGTGGGGAGTATTTAAACTGTTTATGAAATATATATTTTCATAATGCCAGTATAGGACCTGGACTCTGAGCCATGCTATTGTAATACTTGCAGAATGTAGCTTGGCATTCACTTGCTAAAATAAGCAGGACCTTTGCTGTAAAATACATCTGGTTGGCAGCATAAGTTGTTTCAGAACATGTATATATGAATCAGTAAATTCATAATGAGTCAAAGTCCCCTTTTTGTTAAAATTCAAGTTTTCTTTTTGATGCTTTCTGATGCAAATTATTCATTCTTCTTAAGAAAAAAGGCATACTCGGTGAGTTCTCTTCCAAAGATCTAGTTGTTTAATTCACACACACCCAACTCCACAGTTTTTGGCCAGTCACCCTATGAAAACCAAAATGAATTTTGCATTATATTTTGTGATTTTTGTAATCCATATTTGTTCATTTATATTTAATCTATATTTGTTAAAAGTATGGCTCTTATATCATGGCCACTGGTTGAGTAAAATAATAAAATGCTCTCCTTTTTAAAAAAAATAAATACATCAATAAAAAAATCAAATTTTAATTGCACAGGTCACAGGACAGTTTTCAACTGCACTTCAATCCATAAACTCAGACCCACATGTGGCATTGTTTCTTGATCTTGTTTCTACATATTTTTTTCTTTTGCATAACTTTTATTTTTGCATTCTGTGAGCTGTGTTTAATAGTAATGTTGCCTGAAATGTTTCTGAGCCCATGTAGTGATTTCCAGTACAGAATTAAGTTAAGACAGTTCTCAGGCTTCTCAAAGTCTTTCATTATGTCATAGATGATGAAATCAACAAATCATTTTAACTCAAAAATTCTAAGTGTATCATTTTCAGTTAAATGTAAGATTTAAATTATTTCCAAATGATTGTATTCTGTTTTTGTTTTTATTTTTCAAAGTGTCCCAACTTTTTCAGAAACAGTGTCGTAGATCATGAAATCACCAGATTAAAATTACATTAAACTGGACCAAAGGTCAGCCTGAAGTATCGGTAAAACAAAACTGATTATGTATGTAAACAATGAAAATCAAATCTTATTATTGTACTACTCCTATAAAAGTCACTTTCTCTCTCTCCAAATTTTACTCTCCTCCTTAATAAATAATTTAACAGCACAGTGGAACAACACTGAAGTAAAGTAAACCTGCTATTTGTTTATGACCACGGGACACAGCTGTCACCTGAAAATGTTACTCGTTTTTTAAACCTTCTGGTGTTACGTTATGTGGCCCACTCTCTCTGCTTCCACTCCCTGTGAGGCCAAAGCCAAACCTGTCATGCTTAATGACTCTTGTTATGTCTCTCACTGTAAATTTATTGGTGTTTATTTAATGCTTCCTGCCTGAGTCACTCATTTGTAACAATGCCTTGCTTTGAATTATATAAAAGAAGTCATTATATTGGCAATTGAGTGTATAATCACCAAGCTAGTGTAGAGACAACGCTTTCCTGTTTCGCTTCTCTGTTTTCTCTTTTTAATTAACGTTACACTGGCTGTTCATCTTTCCCCCGTGTTATCTAGACCAAACATTTACTCAAGCACAGACTTTTGCAAATACAGTGACTAATGATACTCTCCGAGCCACTTGCAGTTGTGCCAGTCAGAAGAATTTGTGTGAAGTTGCTCTCTTACTTTGTTTCAAATCTGAAAAAAAATTACGACACAGGCTGAATATCATACCTTGAACATGTCTCTGAAAGATTTTTCATGTGGCCCCATCTTGCTTAACGTTGGACTCCAGATAATGTTTGTATCAGACCATAAGCTTGTATCAGACACCTGTGCTACAAAGTGAATTCATGAGATGAGACATGCAGTGGGTGATGTGACTGTATATTCTGCTCAATGTCAAACAAGCGAACCTTGTTGCCCCTACAGTAGCTGCCTGTCAGGCAGGCAGGTTGTGGGACATTAGAAATGTATTACTCAGAGTTCTGAAAATCTTAATCAGTTATATAAAATATACTAACAGGCAACAAGTACCGACATAAAAAATGTTTGTACATACAAATGAATATAGCAAAATAATTAAGAGTAGTGAAAAGGGGATTAGTAGCTTCCATACCCCATTTTTTTTCATTGGAGTTATATATTTTATTAAATATAAATATATGAATATAAATATATGAAAATGCTACATTGTTGTGTTTTTAATGCCTCTTAATATATTTATTTTTTCTTTCCATGCACTCAAGTAACTGTATTCCAGCTCTCAGCAATACCTTAAATCTAAAACAGCATGTTAACCAAAAACACAATGGGTAACAGGAACATTTCTGTTGGAGGAACCTGATTCTTTTCATTTTAATGATTGAATGTCGTGATCTGAGAAAGGTGTTATCTCTGTGATTACAGTAAGACTCAGAGGTTTTTCTTAAGACACACTCTACAGAAGCTGCAAAACACTTCAAAAATCACTTTTCCCACCACATAAACAAGATCTTGAAGATATTGTAGGACGCATTCATCCATTTATGGTTAGCCCAGGCTGCACTCTGGGGGATTGTTTTCTTACAGCAATAAACAAAAGAATAAGATAAAAAGAGACTTTAAAACTTCTGAAACTTAGCAAAATCTAAAAGGTTTATTGAATAAATCAATAAAAGATCAACAAGATGATGTACATTTAAGAATCAGTAGAATTTCTTATTTCTTACTTTCACCCAAATGTCGGGTTTGGTTCCTGCTTGCTGCAGAGTTGGCAGCTCTGGTTTCTAATTTGCTGACTTCTATGATCCGAGCTCCTGTGAGACCCACGGGTGCTGACAGGGGTCAGCAGAGGACTAACCCAAAATGGACACTTCAGCTTTCTGACAATCACCATGACCCATGTCCACCATAGGTTCATCACCCACACAAACACATCTACACAGAAACTCAGCTTGAATGCACAATGTTTACTGCATGTTGCAGACCTTATGTAATTGTGTGTGAAAGTGCATGTGGGTTCACACGTGTCCATTTATCACTCCACACAGAGCTAAGCAGATGAATGAAGGTGGATAAGACTCATTGCTGTAATCCAGCATGAGCTCAGGCTGACGCATACATAGTTACCTTGGGTACATCTCAGACACATGGCTTTGTGTCATCTTTGTCTTCCTACCTTCAACTCAGTAACCTTCAAAGACACACTTAGACCAGACACTGAGGTAAATAACTTACACACAAACACACGGAGTGTATGATGAGGTAAAAACACAAAATCAGAAAAGAATGAAAGTTGAAGTTAAAGGTAGCACTACGGAGCAATATTTTTATGAGTGGGTCCCCATCCCAGTCACATCTTCTCCTTGAAATATTGCCCTTTCCTGCAAGGAAGGAAGTCTTTGTTGCCAACTTGGCAACAAAGACAACGGCACTGAAGACAGTGTATCATCTGAGGTTTAAATGAGTTTAGAACCTGGTAAGGACCAGCTGATTTTTTGTTATTATGCCCTGATAATTAAACCTTGTACTTTCTTTTTCACATGACTGTAGATGTATTTGGGTGTGTTACTAAATCACTTTTTAACACATCCTCACCAAAAAAAAATAAAAGCTTCAACAGTGTTAGTTACAGTTACAGTGCTTTTCAACATGCACTGTTAATACATGTGCGCCTTGATTCATTGTGATATACATGACAAACTGAAACATAAATTAAATGTTTTTAGCATGTGTATGCGACAGATGTTTGACATATTACAAGTACACATTGGTTAGACAGAGAAGTACAATAGTAAGCTTGATCTGGTGAGTCCTTTTCTCACCTGTCCCTGCAGACACAGGTCTCAAGGGGCAGCAGAACACAGAGTTTGATAGCTGTATGCTACCACATAGTGGAGCCTCCTCTGCAGCTACTAAAATACACTGAGTTTCCCAGCCCTGCCTATAGGCCAAGATTTTAATCCCCAATTAAGGGATTCTGTTTTTGTTGTGACACAAAATGATTTTTGCTACCTGCAAGCAGCTCTTAAATATTAAAGATTCATGTGTAAACAATGTTTTCTACAAGTGCGACTTGAAGAACAAAATTAACAACTTCTCGCCTTCTTTCTCCTTTTTTCCCGTCCTCACAGGATTAAACACACCAACATTGTATCTCTGGAAGACATATTTGAGAGTAAATCACACCTCTACCTTGTCATGCAACTGTGAGTATTCACATATGTGTGGGACTGTGAGATTCCTCTTTGTGTGATGTCTGTCTACTTGTGCTCTCTCCCACACACGGCTTGTCACATGCCATGAATTGCACCCTGTAACACATTCACATGGGCATGCACATACACACACGCACAGACACACAAGAAAACTCTGTACTTTGCCTTCTCATGAGCAGCAGTGGGGAGTTTGCCCTCACACCGGCAGCCTGTCAGTGTCCCACCCACCTTAACAACTGAAATGTCAGAGAGAGAGAAAAACAAAGGACAGACTGGGATTAGAAGAGCTGAGAGACTCCAGAAAAAAAGAAAACATGTATTATTAATGACTGTCAAATCAGAGAAATGAAAAACAGAAGCAGAGAGGGAGGGTGTACATTTATCAAGGGAAGGACTACTTATATTTTTTTTTACAGTAGGTGGATTCCCTGGCAACATGTTTGAATTCCCTCATAATATTTTGGTGAGCTTGAAATCCATATTGCGTTCCACCTCATTCATGGTTACTCACGCTTTCATGTTGTGCTGCACAACAGTAATGCATCGTGTTCAATTTTTAGTTGACCTCTGCCTAACAACGTCAAAAAAATGCTGCAAGTAGATGTAAAAACGTATGCAGGAATAGAAATGCATTATGGAGGAATTGAAAGTATGAGCAAAGTGACACAGGGGTCTGACTCTGTGACCAAATGAGTTAAGAGAAACAGAGACCAACTCGGCTTTTCATGCACTGCTTGTCAAAACATCCCCATCCCCTTCCACATATCTTTCTTTCTGTCTTTCTTTCTTTCTTCCTTTGCAAGATGTTTGGTGTGGTAAAACAAACATCTTCTCATTGTTGCCTGTGTTCTGTTGATAGAATCACGTCTCCATCTAGTGGCAAATATCAAGCAGACATTGTCACACTAATTTCTTTTCCCTCTACCCTTTTAGACTGAAAACTATTTTTTATTTTGCATTTGATTGGTAAGACATACAGCTCTAATAGTATAGCGACTTTATCCAAAGTAGCTGTTGACAACTTTCAACTAATTAAGAAGTTTCTTTGTTCGAGTTAGAAGGGACTGTGGTTATTGCTAATCTTTTCATTTCCATACTACATATTTAAATTTCCCTCATACTTTCCTTCACTACTCGTTTGTTCTTCCTTCATTTAGCCGAATTTAAGATTTCAGTCCAGTCTTGGCTTTTTTCATTTCATAACTCTGACAAGTCTCGCTTCACTTTTAACAAGTAAATGTCTTTATCCAGGGTGTCTGGTGGGGAACTCTTTGATCGTATCATAGAGAAGGGCTTCTACACAGAGAAAGATGCCAGCAAGCTCATTCAGCAGATCCTGGATGCTGTCAAATACCTCCACGACATGGGCATTGTGCACCGTGACCTCAAGGTGAGTCACGGGTCGGAGATATGATTGAAAAGATTAACTCTGTGTGACATATGGCAGTGAATTTGAGTTTCATGGGATATGGTTTCATTTTCATCAATGTTTTTGTGCTGTGCGGATTTATTTTGTATGTTTTGGTACCTAGTGGTGTTTCAGTTGTAATGGGCATATTTTTATTGATTACTAAACTGAACCTTTTGAGACTCTTTAGCTCTTACAAAAACAGTGATATTATAAAAGGAATCTCAAAAAACCTCGTCTTCACCAGCCTAAAAACACGTCTGTAATTTCTCCTTATAGTATGGCTTTGCGGATTGTAAACACAAGTAGGCTTTAGTGTTGTCTCTCCACAAACATTTAATCCTTTGAAAAGGATTAGTAATTATATGTGTATCCAGTGATGCTGGAGTTCAGTGTAGAAGACTTTTTATGCTTTTATTTTTTTTATGATAGCATTTTATTTACACTCCTGGTTTTGTGTTGTCCCTCCAAACCACAGCCAGAGAATCTGCTGTACTACAGCATGGATGAAGACTCCAAAATCATGATCAGTGACTTTGGTCTGTCGAAAATTGAGGGCTCTGGCAGTGTGATGTCAACAGCCTGTGGAACACCTGGATATGTTGGTAATGGAGTCAGACACTGTCTTCAGTTAGATTTGTTTCCAATAGACCAATTTACCTGATAGAGAACTGATATTGTGCAGTGACTATACACCACCTTTTTCTCAGATCTCAGTTTTATACCAAAGTTTAATTACTGAGAGTTTGTGTACTGTGTTTACCAAGGTAAAATTTAGTGAAGGAGACACAAAATATGATAAATGTATTTGAGGCATCATGAAGTCTTAGTCTTGTCAATTGTGCGTAAATAACTGTATCACCTTGTCTTTCCTCAGCCCCTGAAGTTTTGGCTCAGAAACCCTACAGTAAAGCAGTGGACTGCTGGTCCATTGGTGTCATTGCCTATATTCTGTGAGTACACTTTTTTTTTTAGATGTAGAAGTAGCCTTACACAGGATGAATCAATTTCTTTATTTGAAATACTGCACAGACATACAGCTCTGGAAAAAATTAAGAGACCACTGCAAATTTTTCAGAAATCAGCATCTCTACATACTGTATTTTAATGGTCAAGTCATCTTAGGTTTTGATACAGATTAATAACAATACAGCATATTGTGGATCCATCAGCAGCAGCAGTAGTATCATCTTCCTGATAGAAAAGTTGAAGCATGTCTGTAAATGTTAAACTGTCCTCTCTCTGTGTTTCAGGTTGTGTGGTTATCCTCCCTTCTACGATGAGAATGATGCCAAACTGTTTGAACAGATTCTGAAAGCAGAATACGAGTTTGATTCTCCTTACTGGGATGACATCTCTGATTCAGGTACAGTACAGACAAAGACCTTTTTGGAACTGATATTTTTCAAGCTGCACAACCACAGTGGAAACACAGTAATTAAAGCAGCACCACACCCTTTGAAAAAATCTTCAGGGTTTTCCCAGATCACCAGAGAATCATGTTCTGAGTCTGTCCTGTGTAATCCATCAAGTTAGTTTAGTTTTTTTTCCTTGAAGTCAGAAACATCCTCCTGCCAAATTACTTATATTCCTTACCTGATCACACAGAAAGAGGTGAGCCACTCTAGAGGAGAAACTTTCGTCCTTTTTTTATTCTTATAGTCACAACTAGTTCTTGTGCTCAATTGAGCGTGTCCTGGAAAATTTCTAAAAGCTTTCTTTAATACAGTTTACAGTCATGAAAACACCTGGAAATTACATTAATGTTTTTTTATGAACATGAATGCACTGATACAAATATTTTTCTATAACGGTTATCTTTGCCCAAGTAAAAAATATTGCCTTCAGAAATAGTGGCATTTGTCAGATAGTGAATATTCTGAACAGCTGTTTTGCACACTGATGCCAAATACGTCTCTCTGCAACACACAGACCCTCCCATTCAGCACGAAAATCTCTCACCTACCTGACACTTCTCACCTTGAGCAAGTCCCGAGTGCAAGATGGAGACTAAACCTTTTTGCTCTATCCAACCCTTACAGTTTACCCTGCTGGTGTTTAACCAACAAGACCAGACAATGATCAAATGTTTTGTTCTTAGTCTTGACTTTTGGCTCCAACTTAAAACATTGAAGTGTTACTGCATTATTAAGCTGAATCCAGTTTTAGACTGACATTATAACGGCACAGCGTGGCTATTAATCATTCATTAAGCATCAGTTTTGTGCAACTGATGACTTTTAAAATATTGACTTTTCTTATCTTTTCATAACAGCTAAAGATTTTATAGTGCATCTGATGGAAAAAGATCCCAACATACGTTACACTTGTGAGCAGGCTCTGCAGCACCCCTGGTATGACTCCTACACATCTAGTATGATTACAAAGAAGAGTTATTTTGTTCTGTTACTGCAAATCTTTGATAATTCCACATACAGTGCAAGTACAAGTAATGTATCTGTTTTATGTGTTTGGATTGAAAATATTCAGTATCCTATGACTGATCCTGTTGCACTTTTTCTTTGGTTAACTAACTGTGACTGTATTTGTTCAACCATGATTTCTATCCATTGCACACACACATACTCAGACATTTCCTGTTTCCTCTGTCAGGATTGCTGGGGATACTGCGCTGGACAAGAACATTCATGAGTCTGTTAGTGCGCAAATCAAGAAGAATTTTGCTAAGAGCAAGTGGAGGGTAAGCCAGTCTTCATCATCTTGTTCTGCTTTTGTTGCATTGTTCATTTCCCTTTTAGTATACAAGGAAAGAACACAGATCAGCTACAGTTATAAAACCGGTCTTACTCTCAGTCTGGTTTGCTATATTTTACTAACAAAATTCTCAAGTTTAAAGTCTTGTTTTCACTCCCAGGTAAGAAAATTGTTTGGAGTGTTAAAATATTAAAAATGTCTGTTGCCATAAACCTTCAACCCTCTGAGGTCTAAGTCGCCATTGGTGACAACCCTGACTGTAACCCTAGGCAATTAGAAAATGCAATTTTTGTTTTTATTAAATTGTTTTCCCAAGTCTTGGCAATCATGGAACACAGAAAATAATAATTTTAACCGACTCGCATCAAACGCTATTCATATTTTGTTTCAAAAAGAAGTCTGTTTTGCCTTCTCCAACATATAGGGTTAGGGTTATCCAATCCAATCCAACTTTATTTATAGAGCACTTTAAAAACAACAGGGTTGACCAAAGTGCTTTCCAGTTAAAAGACAGCAATAAAATACGAAAGCACAAATTAAAACAAAACAAATAAATAACATTAAAAAAAACGAAAAGGTAAAAATGAAAACAGACAATAAATTTACAATAAATAAACTAAAAAGTCTTTAAAAAGGCTAAAAAAAAGTGATAAAATAAATAAATAACAATAAAAAAAATGGAAAGATAAAAATGAAAAAAAAAAAAAAATTATGTTATGTTATTAGTTATCACCTATGATGACTTAGACTTCAAAGTTACTATCCATATACTGATTTGTCCAAAATTGGCAGATAGTTATTCTTCACTGTTCTTGAAGTTTCATCTATTGCTTTTCCTCTGCAGCAAGCATTCAACGCCACAGCAGTGGTTCGTCACATGAGGCGTCTCCAGCTCGGCACGGGTCAAGAAGGATCCAACCCGGCTCATCTGCTGATGCCGGAGGAAGATGCAGGTGGCATCTCTTGCTCTGTGTAACATTTTTCAGTGCCTTTAATGTCATATAGATTACTAATACTCTCTGCTTTCTCTCTCAGAGGCTTGCTGTGAGGGAGGATGTTCCCAGAACGTCGACAGCGGAGTAGATCCTCTGTCCAACTGTCCAACATACCGCTGCCACCCGACCAGCAGGGTGTGATCCACACCTGCTCCACTTACCTGTCTAATCGATCCCAAGTCACTTTCCAATTTAAACCCCCTCAGTGGCGCCAGAGGCACTGTCTCCCCTCTTATCTGGTTGCTGGAATACTGCGTCATTCCAACCTCTCACCTGCAGGGGGAGCAAGCCAGCCCAGCCTGAAGAGGAAAGTCATAAAACGGGTTGAAAGTGGAGGAGGAGGGAGACTTGATGACAACGATGATGATGCACCACAGCGGATGATTTTTTGGGAAGAGTTTAAAAGGGGAGAGGTGGGGAAGACGACCTTCTCCATCAGCGTGTCTGGGGGATTGTTTTTGCCGAAGCAGGACAGAGTTTGTTGGACACTATTTTTATTATAGTTTTTTTTTTTTAATTCAATTTGTCTCATTCTTTGTTTCATTGTTTTGTATATTTTTGTGTTGTCTTTTTACTGTTCCTTCCTACTGTTAGACTTTGGAGTGTAAATCCAGAAACAATATCTGCATGATCAGGAGAGAATTTCCCAATGCATGTTTTCATATTTTTAAAATATACACTGTTGCAGAAATGCAGCATCGCAGTACGAAACGAATAATGGAGTGTCAGAACGATGGAGCATTTTGATATTTTGCAGCATTTGAAACAAAAATGAGTCAAATCTTGTAATATTACAGATCTGCATTCTGTGTCTTTAAGTCATGCTTTTAGACAATCAGCAACAGAATAGTTTATGCAATGAAAACTCCATTTATCTACTATGTAGCCTTTGTTGTGGTGATTCAGTGTTTCCATGCAGCAGTTGGGCTCTTTGAGAGGAAGAGGCTTCTCCTTTATCTTTTTTTCACCCCTCAACCTCTTTAACCACTTGCACACAGGGATTTCTCTTTGTCTAAGGTGCCTTTAGGATATACACTATGATGGGTTTAATGGTGAGAGTTGTTGCAACACAACCTCTTTCTCTAACTTCATATTTTGTACATGTCAAACTTTGAGCTTTAAGATGTAGTTTTATGGTTATTTTCTGTAATTTTAGATTGAATGCCTGCAGACAAAATGTAAGCTAATGATATTTTTCATTAACTGTTAATGAAAATAGCTTCAAGATCATTATAATATGACAAGGTAACAAAAATAATGGAGAGCTTTAAAAGTGGTATTTAAAAAAATCTACTTTACCTACTTTTAGGTAAGCATAAAAAGTAAATACTTCACATTTATGACATTCAGTTCCCTTTAAAAACATACACAGACAAACACAGCTTTGTTGGTCCTTTTACTGGCTTTTATAATGAATCTTGGTATGTAAATGTTGGAGAATCTATAAATATTCATTTATAGCGTGTTCATGTTGGTTGCTGCAGACGTAAAAGGAGCTTTGTATAAATTGAATTGGTTAATCTGTACTTTATGCTTTGGGCTCTGTTACAGTGACTGTCCTGTCCTGAGCTCAGAGCTCTCAAAAGCAGTAAAAGCGATGATCTTCCACTGCCATGAGCTTCATTAGCCCTCTGATCACTTTGCTACACGATTGACTTGATCACAATTGTTTTTTTAGCTAATCATTCTTGCTCATGTGATATTAGTACTGATTATGTATGTTTGCATGATGTAGTTTGAAAATAGTAAAGTTTTCTTAAATTGTACAGCTGCCATGAAATGAGTGTAAGGAAAGGGAAAGTGTTGTCATGCAAATGAGTAGAGAGCAAAAAAGGTTCAGTTCAAGTTCAGTGTGCAACTTCAAAAAGTATTTTTGACCTTTTCTGCATATAGTTGGGTAGGCATTGTACTGTATTTGGATGATTAAGAAAAAAAAAAAGGCTAACTATTTTTTCAGGAATTTCTTTTTTTTGTGTGAATTGTTTATATGTCATGAATTGTTTGTATGTCAGGAAGCTGTGTAAGGCACACATGAAAGAAGTCTAATTTTGGAGCATTGAATATTAAAATCGATCCACTGCTAATGAAAATATCTCTAATTTTAGTCATTAACAAAGTTGGCTAACATACTGCATCTTCTTCCGTAGATTCAACACAGCCAATAACAAAAGAAATGGATTCAAAATGTTCCCACAGATCCTCCATGAAAAGCATATTATGAGGCAAAATCTAGTGATAGTCAGTAACAGGATGGTTTATTATAATGAACGCACAAAATTAATTTTAAAAAAGTGCTTAAACGGTATTTGATTCTCTGCTGAGGCAAGAAACTAAGTGTGCAGGGAAATTTAAGATTTTAACACCCCAGTGTAATTAAATGCATGATGGTGAAATATATAACCACATCCCATTACCTGATCAATCAGCCATTTTGGTAGGAAAACAGCAGGAGTGATACTGGGAATATCTCTGGAAAGGAAGTCATAATGACCCCGCCCTTGGAGGTACTTAACAAGATGGTGTTTTCATAAATTGCTACTGCGTTTGGCGCATTTCATTTCTAAATTTTTTATAGGAACGAGAAACTTTATTTAAATCTTTCTCCTTTGATTAACAGCTTGAAGAGAATGATGTGTGTAAGATTTGTAATGAGTATTTGTACCATAAATATGTTGCCTTTTAATAAATGCTGTTTTGGGCTGCAGTATCTACTGTATACACAGATACAATGCATCATGGGTTGTTGAAACGTGACTATTGCTTAGTGTGAAAGCCAGTGACTTGTACTTGGAACACATTTGTAAGGGAAACATACATTAAAATCCTTGTCTATGCATCAAGGAACTGTCTGAGTTCATGTGTATGAAAAATGCATGTTGTAGGCTACATTTGTATTTAACGTCATGTATAGTTAACAATGTGTGCTACCACTACCATATAAGGCAACAAAAAACAGAGTTTGTACAATTCTAATGAGCTTGAAAGCCAATATTTGGTATGACCACCTTTATTCTTCAACACAGTCTGAACTCTCTTAGCCAAGCTTTTTTGGAATTTCTTTAAGTAGTCTTCAGGAATAGTTCTCTAAGCTTTTGAAGGACATTCAAAGCTCTTCTTTGGATCTTGGCTGCCTTTCCTTTTGTTCTTTGTCAGGATGATCCCACACCGCTTCAATAATGTTGAGGTCCGGGCTCTGGGGAGGCCAATCCATGACTGATAGTGTTCCATTTTCCTATCCAGGTTTGCTTTTACTGCATTGACAGTGTGCTAGGAATCATTGTCATGCTGAAAAATGAAGCCGTTGCCAATCGGATGGTTTCCAGATGGTATTGTATGGTGGATCAAAATCTGACGGTACTTTTCTGTGCTCACAATTCCATCAATTTTGACAAGATCCCCAACACCACTGGCTGAAATGCAGCCCCAAACCATGACAGAGTCTCCACCATGTTTTACAGATGGCTGTAGACACTCACTGTTGTAACTCTCTCCTGACCTACTCCCTACTCCCTATTCCTCACTCCATAAGAATGAATCCAAATTTGAAGAGTAGGGACAGCACGATGGTGTTGTGGTTTGCACTGTTGCCTCACCGCAAGAAGGTGCCAGCTGGCTGGGGACTTTCTGTGTGGAGTTAACATGTTCTTCCTGTGCTTGTGTGGGTTCTCTCTGGTTACTCCATCCTCCCACAGTCTAGAAATGTTCATGGGTTAGGTTAATTGGAGATTCTAAACTGGCCGTAGGTGTGAATGCAAGAGTGACTGGTTGTCTGTCTCTCTGTGTTAGCCATGGAACAGGCTGGTGACCTGTCCAGGGTGTACCTTGCCTTTCGCCCTATGACAGCTGGGATAGGCTCTAGCTTAGACTCTAAAACTGGATAAGTAGAAGAAAATGGAAGGATAGCACTCCATAAGACCTATTGACACTGATTTTCAGTCCAGTTCTTGTGTAATTTGGCATACCTCAGCCTTTTCTTCCTGTTTCCCTTCTTTAAGAATGGCTTCTTGACAATCACTCCTCCACTGAGACCATTTCTGATGAGGCTTCAGCGAACCGTAGAATCTATGCATCTCTTAGGTCCTGTGTCAGGTCTTTGCTGGATTTTTTCCTATTTCTTAATGACATGACATTTGTATAAATTTCCCAGTCAGATTTTTCATTATTATTATTCCGACACCATGTAAATGCACCAACAGTAAGACCCCATTCTGCCCTTTGTTTTTTGCAAGTCATGGAATTGTTTTAAAACACTCTGTTTTACTCTGTCACAAAAGGCTAATCTAAACAATAATAATACAATAGGAGTGCTACTTTACATTTCACTGGTGAAATTCAGTGACAGTTGATCTCATGAAACAGTTTTGTGGCTTGAGAGGTTCCTCCTGAATGTTAATTTCATAGTCTGCTACTTGAAGCCTCTCTCATCCTCTCCAAGGAATGCTGGGTAACTGAGGCTTGTGGTTTGGCTGCCAGAGCGATGTGCTGGGGGAGACCGGAGAGCAGAGAGGGAGAGAGAATCTGGTGGTCGACCTCATTCAGGAGACAGTAGACAAGAGTAAAAATTATGTGGTCAAACCAGGAACAAGGGAATGATTCAAAAATAATGGGGGATAAATTGCACTGATCACAAGGTAGAAAGTGCTGAAAGATGCAGGAGTATTCTTTTTTTAGACATGGAAATTTGGGTGGGGGTGGGGGGGTGAAACATGTCCAAAAGTGAAAACTGACACCATAAAACTGTACAGTTACAACAAGGGTACACATCTTTAATTCCCATGTAAAACAAAAGCATCAGCACGATGATGAGGATTATGCTTAGTCCACATCCTCCCTCCAGCATGTGCCGTTGCCCATGCTTGTAAGGAATGTGAAACGCAGACTTGATACAGTTAAGAGCCAAAACAGAACAGTACTGGTATGACAGACTTGGTCTCGTCATCTTCAAGTTGATTTATCTGAGTGGTGGCAAAATGCTGATGTTGAAAGCTGCTTTATTTATGGCCTGTGTCATGTGAACAAGGCCCAAAATCACTAACACACCTGAGAATGCTCCAAACAAACAGTGGTATGCAGTAATTTGAGCACTAAGAAGAAGTGGTGCTTTAAAATAAATATGAATGTCAGCATGGTTACCTGCAGCCATCAGCATGTTACTGTTGTCAGGTGGATATACCACCATGTTATCCATTTGAGCTATCATGCTAACATGCTAACATTTTCTATTTAGTAAAAGTATATAGTTGAGGCAGATGGAAATCCAAATAGTTTTAAAAGTATCTGCAAGTTGAAATTTTACCCAAATGATGGCGCTAGGTGGAAAGGTAAGGGGTCACCCAAGTTCATGCAGTTCACCATGAAATTCCCCTCAGGATTTCATGGTAATCCATCCAATAATAACTTCATGGTGACATTAGAGTAGGCCTAAACGTCAAGGGATCACTAAATTCAGTGGGATTCAAACACTGATGTTTGTACATTTCATGGTAATCCATCCAGTAGCTGAGATCTTTCAGTGTGGACCAGACTGCTGGTTTCTGGGCAGCACAGTATAGTACAGTATTTGTCACTCTCATTCAAGGTGACTCACTGCCTCTGGCATAAAGTCTCCACTCCTGTAATTATGCAGATAACTGATAAGATACTGTGGATCACTGGAAAAAACAACGGTGTCAGTTTATACCTTTGGGGGGAAAGCACTTATCAAATCAAATAACTCTTTATTAAATTTAATTATTCAAGGTTTTACTTTCCTGTGTTGAGTAAATGTTTGAAATTAAATGTGTTGTGTGCAACAAAAAAAAAGTGCTCACACACCAGCCTCACATCTGTCAGCAGAAACATATTGTGCTAATATCTGTCAACGCTCTCAGGTGGTTTATATGACCATTGCATCCATGGTGTCCATCAACACGTGTGATGTCACGGGTATGGCGAGTTTTTACTAGTTTGAACTCTTCACTCTTTTTCCACCCTTTCCCAGTAGAGAAAAGTATTCAAATAAATAGCAGTCAAATCCATTCCTGAGGCCATTTGGGAAAACAAAACCAGAGGATTGAAAACTATACATATA
>VUQI01017333.1:1518-16075 GCA_015106735.1 Paratilapia polleni
CATCTACATCGATTAGCAATAAAAATATGTGGCAAAGATGTTTCATTGGTCCCCACAGAAGTGGAGCCCTTTCACACACACTTCTATTCATCATGTGAATGTGTGTGGTACATGTGGGGGCACGTGTTTGAAAGAAGCCAAAAAGCACCAGGAAACAGAGTGAAAAGAGGATAGTACTCTGGGTTTTTCTAACTAGTATCACATGAAAGAATGGCGCAGACAAATCCTGGCAAGACCTCAAAATAATGTCAACAACAGCATTGTTCCTCCTCTTTTAACTTCAGATGTCTGGAAGTTGAACCTTGGCTGCCGCCTCTGAGGTTCAGAGTTTGTGAGAGTTTAGTCATACTGAATTGTCTCACGCTAGCGTCCTGTAACATTACAGGAAATTATACATAATCATAATGTCTTTAAGTGAAGCGAAATCACTAAAATTTATACAGTCACGTGAAAAAGAAAGCTTTCACAGGACTCTATGCTTCCATAGGAATTAGTAGGCGCTACTAATCAAATGCACTTGATTAGCTGATCATCAGTAAGTGTTAGCACCTTTATAAAAGTAGAGATTTTGGCAGTTTGCTGGTCTGGAACATTCAGGTGTGTGTTAACACATTGCCAAGGAGGAAAGACATCAGCAAAGATCTTAGAGAAGCAATTGCTGCTGGCCATAAATCAGGGAAGGGTTATAAGGCCATTTCCAAACAATCTGAAGTCCATTGTTCCACAGTGAGAAAGAGTATTTACAAGTGAAAACATTCAAGACAGTTACCAATCTTCCCAGGAGTCGACGTCCAAGCAAATTCACCCCAAGGTCAGACAATGCAATGCTCAGAGAAATTGCAAAAAAACCCAAGTGCTACATCTCAGATTCTACAATCCTCAGTTAGCATGTTAAATGTTAAAGTTCATGACAGTACAATTAGAAAAAGACTGAACAAGTATGGCTTGTTTGGAAGAGTTGCCAGAAGAAAGCCTCTTCTCTCTAAAAAGCACATGGCAGCATGGTTTAGGTTTGCAAAGTTACATCTGAACAAAGCAGAAGACTTCTGAAACAATGTCTGAGACCAAAGTGGAGATGTTTGGACATGATGCACAGCGCCACATTTGGTGAGAACCAAACACAGCATATCAGCACAAACACCTCATAACAACTCCTGCAGGTGGTGGAGGGGTGATGATTTGGGCTTGTATTGCAGCCACAGGACCTGGGCACCTTGCAGTCATTAAGTTGAACACAAACTCATCTGTATACCAAAGTACTCTAGAATCAAATGTGAGGCCATCTGTCCAACAGCTAAAGCTTGGTCGAAATTGGGTCATGCAACAGAACAATGATCCCAAGCACAGCAGCAAATCTACAACAGGATGGGTATGTTTGTATGTGTTTAGACTTACAGTAAATTATGACTCCAAAATGTACCAGTTTTTGGTTGACTGTATCCATGTTACCTTTTTTACTCTTCATTTTAAGCAGTAACATTGATCAGAAACAACATTAAAACCATTGACAGGTGAAGTGAATAACACCCATCATCTCATGACTATACCATGTCCTGCTGGCAAACCTTGGATCCTGGCATTCATCATTCATTACTTTAACTTGTATTAACCATTTAAACTTTGTTGTAGATCTTAAACACCTTCCATAGCCACAGTAATCATTTCCCTAGCAGGACAAATTGCGCCACACACAATATTAACACAAGATGTGTTAATAATCTTAAGTACCCTACATGATAATTACACATGGAAGTCAGTGGGTGTAACAAGTTATCAACTAATCTCTATATAAGAAAAGTCTGAGCATGTTTAATGTTCCTCTTAGTAAGCACTTATCTTAGATTTAAGCCAACTTGCAAAGAGTTAGTTTATATTATCTACATTTTTTATAGTGACCCTAAATATCCTTTTGAACAGAAGTTAGTATAGCCATGAGTTGTAATAGCTAGAACATTTCTTGTAATGTAATAATGTAATAAATTTGAATTACTTTAATACTTGCTTTAATACACCTTGCAAACTGATTTAGAACAGTGTTTGAGCTGTTTAAGGAATTGTTTTTCTTCCCTGTGTAAGAGACCCGAGTGTAAGTCATTGCTATTTAATTTCATAGAATCAGTTTAATTTTGTAAATCACACTTTATTATCCTGAGTGTGTTGTCCTATATTATTATTATCATTATATATCCACTATATATATTTTTTCTTTTCTTCCTGTACTCCTCTTTGTTCCTCTCATTCATTCTTCATTCACCTCTTCCTTGTTGGTTAGTCCAGATTTCTTCTTCCTCTCAGTCTCACTCCCCCTATCGTTGTGATTTATATGTCCATGGTGTGTTTTTCCCCCTGCTACCTTGATGAGTGCTAAAGCACACATGCACACACACACACAAATAGATGAATGAGCTGGAGATAACTAAACCAGCCAGACTTCACTGTGAATTATAATCACCTTCAATCTGTGTCTCTGAATCCCTGCCCAGTTCTTATGTTCATGGGTGAGTGTGTGTGTGTGTGTGTCAGGAAGCTCTGCTCTGCCTCACCGAGTCATGTGTGAGAGTCTCTTTCACGAATGTAAGTGATGGAGCAGTGAGGAGTTTGTTCCCTGAAGGGTTGTATATGAGTGTGTGTATATGTCAGTGTTCCTACTTATTATTCTCCACGTCCCCTGGTGTTTGACCCGTCTTTCTGTTCTGTCGAGGTTTCATGTGAGTTGGAATATAATGCTATTTCCACTGCTGCTCACATACAGTGCACACACTCAAACACACATACCTTTAGGCAACAGCCATCAGGGTCCATCACTCACCCTCACATAAGGTATTCAACTGCACTATGTCAATGTCACATTGCCATTGGCCCAGTGTGTGTCTGTGTGTATGTGTGTGCAAAAAACTGGTGGTCTAGCAGTCACTGAGGTAGCAGGGGAGAATGCACTCTGGAAATATAAATCTCAGAGAGAAAGAGACGGGGAGAGAGGATGTTTGAGGGGAAATCTGTATATGTGAACTCCTTAATAGCAACCTGTGCTGTGTGTGGGAGTAAATTTTTACAATAAACAAAGCATTTAGTTTTTTTTTTCTTCCCCAAAAAGACCCAAACACGATGCCAGATTGTGTTTTGCATGACAGAAAAGATTAGGCTACATGAAGAATGTAGGAAAACTGTGCCTTATTTTCAATATCAATGGCTACGTTTGCATAGTCAGAGAATAAAAATGCTCCACATAAACACCCAGATCAGAATAAAACAGGTCCAAATTTAATAAACTGATCAGAAAAAAAAATGATTGCATGTAAAACGATGTAGCCAGATCCAGCAGAGTTCTTCGTGCACACACTCTCCAGCCTCTGTGATGTAAATGTGTAGAGATGTAAACTTGTGTCCTTTCCAAATACATCAGCTTCCAAGCTGAATGGGTCCTCTGCAGAGTTTGTTTTTAATGCAAACTCTTTCAGAACTAAGAGCAACATAACAACAGCAATTACAACAGATGGTAGATATCCATCTTCAGAGAGCTAAGAGCAAAGAGATAAGACAGCAACTTGAAGAAGACAAATGCAAGACCTATTCATCATTTTTACATGTCACACTATTCCAATTAAATGCGTGGGTGCAGTACAGCATACAAACACCACACTGTATTAAATTATATTCCATGTAAATAGTTGACACTAAGTCTTCCATCATAAGGAATTCAATAAGAATGACAAAAATATGTGTTTATGTTACCATAGCCAATGACATATGATTGCAACTCTCTGAGCATTGGCTTGTTTCTATTGGTTCTGAGGGATGCAGTGTGATCTTCCCAACACTAGAGGCCACGGACTGGAGACTGCTGACTGAACTAGCATCTGGAGCATCTAAGAAAGAAATACACATATAAAGCCACAAATCTTTATGGTCATTGGCTGATACAGATATTTATCATCTTGTTTGACTTTTTCTAACTGCATTCCATTATTGTCCTATTTTCTATAACCCACTAACCCACAAGAGAGGGAGTCAGGGATTGTTTTGATATCTGAAATATAAATGTTCATGTAAATCTTTCTGAAATTTATGAAAAAAATAAATAATTTACTCACTATGGCAAGCTGACAGTGTTTTCGGGGGCTTTAAATCTACAGGAACTATGCACAAAGGCAAACACAGTCAAACAACATGCTTTTCACTGTCTTCTTAGTGACTGATCCAACCTGGTGGTGGAACTGAAGAGAAACAGATGTGATGGCAAGCTTTTCATGGTTGAGGAGGTAACTGTGCTGTATGAAAAACCCTTCAGCCTTGTCACACAGCTCGTGTGGAGGAAGAGTAAAATGGGGTAATACTGCCACCTCCTGTGGAAAGCATGAACAACATTACCATCGAGTCTGAAAACAACTGATGTTTTGTAGTCTGTCTAGAAAAGATTTTTTGCTATATACATATACAGCACTGTGCAAAAGTCTTAAGCCACCCCTGATTTCTTTATATTTTGCTTCCAATGAGTCAGACTTTCTTGTATTTTTTTTTTAAGTGGTTTTCTCCAGGCTTTCTGAAGAGCTTTCAAAGTTTTTCTTTGGACATTGGCTGCTTTTTCACTCATTTTCAGTCCAGTCTTTGTACCTGACCATTTTCAGAGGAATGTTTTTTTGTTTGTAAAGCCACTTAACACTGACCCATGAATCATTCAAACATAAAAAAGATGCCTAACTCAAGGGATGAGCCAGTGTTGTGTCAACACTTAACAGACAACTACCAAAAAGACTGTGCAATACATTATAGACCTCAAAGATAGCAAATTCAATACTTATCTGAAACATCTGACTTCTTACGCAATCTTGGTCCAAAAGTCCAAAGCAGTCCGGTCCTTGTTCTACTCACAAATTTCTCCCCCTCGACTGTTTTATTTTCTTAGGCCACGACCCCTGTGGTGAGAGACACTGCTTTCATAGTGCTCCAAATTGTGCAACACCTTCTCACTCCAAACTTGTCACATACTGACGAGTGGTCAGGACCCCTTCTCATCACGTTTTAGTGCACTAGGTACTTCTTTCATTTTCCTCTGCTCCAGAATAATCACACATACACTTTCAACGAGAAGACAGGTGTTATGGAGGAATGTGAGAGTAGGTATTTATTACTGTAACTTTTATGAAGTGTCGGTATAGTAGGCCTACACTCTCACTCCTTCTGCTTATCTTCCTGTAAGAAGACATACATTTATATATATAAAAAAAATTATAGTTTGAGTTTCAAAGCAGTACATGATAGTAAAACTTCAGATAAAAACTTGCAGGAAGGCTGAGTTTTGAAACATTGCTGCCTTTGCCACTGCAATCCGCAGCATCAGGATTCACTGAATGAATGCGCCATTCATCCCCGGACTGTCCTGTGCATGTGTGTTGTTGTTTTCCCCTGTTTCTTTTCACGTGGATAATTTAATTGACAGACAGCCTGGGATAGTTACTTATTTAGGGCAGGACAGAAGGAAGCACATTGGTTCTTGCTTGGATTTGTACCCATAGACATTCGCAAATGTAGCCTTTTCGTTTTGGGTGGATTTCTTGAAGTTTGTGGAAGAAATCTTTTGACAGGAGGTGCAACTGTTCTGGAATTTTATTGGGAAGGATCGATAAACATTTTTAAAAACTTTTGGAAAGAGCCAATGGGAGCTAAATTTACCATCTGCTGCTGTCACTACTATCTGAAACACAACAGAGAAGAGAGGAATGCTATTTTGCGGTAAGACATACACTTGACAAACCCAAAGGTTCAACCTTTGATCTTCATTTACTTCATTATACTAAAATACAACTCATCTTGAGTTTCACATTCGTAGTATCCTACTTTTATTTCTTTCCCTCTAGAATGCGCACCACTTCCAGACCACCTGAACAGTTATCCAGTGAGTCCAGTGACAGTGAGACAGAACAGGAGAGCATATTTGAACCACCGCCTACAAAAAGGAGTCAGTGGAACAACCAGCAAAGCCAGAGGAGCACTCATGATCAGTGGGCTATCACAAATAGACCTGACTCTCCCATCAGGCAGGGATTGGATGGAGAGTTACAGGCTTTTATCAGCATGAGAGACCAGACTGACGAGGCTACAGAGGTGACAGAAAGCATGTTGTACACTAGAGACATTGTGAGAGGGAATAAATATGCAGATATAAACAGCAACATACTGTACTGGAAAAATGTGAAAAAACACACATTTATATAAAACGCTATGAAATCTGGGTGTGTAACTATGATTTACTAAAAAAGACTACACTGTTATGACCCAAGGTATAAGTTTATTTATTTCATTGCATATTCTCCGGCTGTAACAAGCTTGCTTAGAAGAATCACATAAAAGTTAATGTAAATTTGAGGTCTATCTAAGTTACAGTGAATGCATACAGCTTTAGCTAATAATTTATGAGGATCTTGGTAAATTAAAAAAGCAAAAACCTGATGTTCACATCTGGACAAACATTCCCAGAGTTCTTCATGGCTAGGTGCTTTTAGAAATCTGTAATCCAGTCTTTTCCTAATCTGCTCCACTAAAGCTCTCTAATGTAATAATCTAAAAAGGCCAGACATGCAGGTGACTCTCATAGAGGCCTTTGATTTACATCAGTGAATGAATTTAAAAAGAGTGCCACAGATACAGCATGGTGTTTCGGTAACGCATAATTCAGAATAGCTAAAAAGGAAAAAAAAACATACAAGTACGCATAAAAGCCTTTCATTAGATTAGATTTACTGAGAAAGTGCAAGGCTGGTAGGAAAGCTGTTCCTCTCACTTAGAAAATGAGAAAGAATGCAGCTGTCTAAAAACAGCTATTCAGCAAATGTTACTACGGGTCAATTAGTGATTGAGCACAGACACACACAAACACAAACTACACACAGAGAGCCACATGCTCCTTTTATTCACTTATTCAGTCACCCAGTGTTTATCACACACTGTTTATTCGTTAGTTATGCATTAAAATAACTTTGTTAGTGTGTATGTGTTTGGAGATGGGAGATGTGTAGGGGAACTCCAGTATGTCTCTATTTTAAAATTTTTTAACCTTATTTTTTCATGACTGTTCTTTTTAAATCCATGAGTGGTGCTGCATTTCTGTGCAGAGGGATCACATCGGGACCGTCACTCAGAGGCTTTCTCCTCAATATGTTAGGACTGCAGCTCAGTAGAAATCCACTGAGTGAGAGTTCGAGTTTGGCGAACATGTGACAGTTTTCAGCAGGCTGCAGTACACAGCGGGCACATTGTGCTAAGAAATTAATTCCTTGATGGACATGTAGGCCAACAGCCTGGCTGACCGGTCAAAGAGAATATTCAGTGCACCATGTGGGATGTTTTTAATATCAGGACAAACAAAGTAAGAATGGGTCTGCTACATGGGGGGAGCTTGTCCAGTAAAAAAGTAGGACATACCAGACTGTTATCTTCCTGCTTTGTAAAATTTACAGCTACATTTAAAATGATTCTTCTTGTCCAATAAAAAGGCAGGTTACGTTTCTTAAGAACATGTTAACTTGTCATGCCCAGAAAAGCACAGGTGTTTCTGAAAAGCAAACAAACGAAAGAGCCAGCATGACCAAAAGCACACAGGACTCTGAAACTACAGTACTAAATCAGTCATCATTAACTTAGGCCTCTTTAGTAGAAGCATCTCAATTGGTGGACTGTTTGCCCAGGTTTTGGAGCAAACTTCTAGCCTAAAAATAGCAGAAAAGCATCTGGAGATCCATCTTACCTGCTGATTTGATTCCCTGCAACCAACACTTACCCTTTAGGTAAACTAGCAGCATGGCTCTATAAATCTGGCAATATCAGAAAGTCAGTTTACCACTTTTCCAGACTGTAGACTTCTTTTGACTGATCGTCTCAAACTTTTCTGTCATTTATGGGCAGCAGAAGTCGAATCCTATAGACGTTAGAGCAGTTATGAGGCTGACAGTTTTGTGTTTAGCATTAATTAGTCAAATACATTGGTAAACACAGTAAATTAACACCTTCTCAGCATCAGCATGTCAACATTGCATCAGGTGTGATGCAGAAAACTGCTTGCATACCTGTGGACCCTGTAATGTTGTTGCTGAATATGCACTTGTAACCTTCTTTTCTGACTTCCTCCTTGAGTTAAAAAAAAAGCCTATTAACTTTATTTTAATTAAGAATTTTTTGTGTTTGGCTACAGGAATGGGAAAAGTTGAATTATGACATATACACTTTGCGCTACGCCAAACGAGAAGTCAGGTCTCGATGGAAGAAAATCCTGCTTCAGCTAGGTGAGTTTTCTATTATTTCCAGTCCAGTTTGGCTTGATAATTATTATTAGCAACTCATAAAAGCACTGTTGTCTTTAATCATTTAATAATTAATGATGGCTCTTTTTTAGTGAAGTGTCACAGTAAGCCATGACTGTGTGATAGTGTACCAGCATGAACATTATTAGCAGTCTAAACTCAGGCAGTTTAATAGAAACATTAGTTACACATGTGCTTTTCCTATTGTGACACGTAAAACTATCTTCTGTGTTAAAAAGCCTATTGCTGTAATCTTCTCTTTGACCCACTCTTCTCAAACTGCATTTTCCTACCACTCGTGTAATTCCCCTGTTCTTTCTGCTGCTCCTCTCTTTGGTTCCCTGCAGGTTACCAGTGTGAGGTGGATGCCTTGCTGTGTGTGAACAAACAGAGCCGATTCAGTCAAGATGAAGAACATCTTAACAAAGCGACTGAACTGTTGACACAGCTGCTGGACCACACCTCTCTGTTCCCTCCAGGAACAGGACATCAGAACCGATACCTCTATATCATGGTACACACACACACTGTTTTAATCATGCAGCAGTCCATTATTAAAAGGCTTAACCTTAAAAACCTAGCATAATTAATTATGGTCCTAAGCTCCCATTCTTGTCAAAAATTTTGGAGAACGTGTTCTGTGACCAGCCCTGCAATGGACTGGCAACCTGTCCAGGGTACACCCTGACTCTTGCCCTATTACAGCTGGGATAGGTGGTTAAGAAAATGGATGGATTTACTATGTACAGCTTGTTGGGACAATAAACAACGTCAAAAAAAAAATCAGGCTTCTTTGGTTGTCATAGCACAGAATCTGTCCTTCTAAAAGTTTCATGTGGCTGGACTTTAGACTTTGTCAAATGTGCCATTTTAGTTATTTTAGACTTTAGTGCAGCTTTTTATATGCTGGATCATTGCATCCCTTTAAATTGTCTTAAGAATCAGGCAAAAGTTAATATCAGGAGCTTGTCTTCATCTACTGCCCTAATAACTTGGGCAGTACCTCAAGGTTCCATTGTAGGGCCTATTTCAATTTTACTTCTATATGCTCCTTTTAGGCCCTGCTTATCATAAGCATATCCTTCCACTTCTATGCTCATGACACAAAAATATATACCTGCCTTTGAATCTGGATGACTCTGCTGGTAATGATTCCATCCTCAATTACTTCCAGGATTTAAAATTTTGCTAAAAACATTCTTCAATTACAGGATCATAAGACAGAACTGATCCTATTTGGTCCTCTCAGAACCACAGTGTAGCCAGTTAGGGTGATTAATACACTACCTCGATGCCCATTTCAGGAATGGTGTCATTTTAATTCAGGAAAAAACTTTTACAAATATAAACTGTCTCATGAGGTGCTGCTTTTTTCAGCTGAAGAATGTTGCTAAATTGAGTTTAGTGGTTTAAACATTTACTTGACAAGCAAAAGGTTGCTGGTTTGATTCAAGCTGGAGACACTTTGGGGTTGCATCAGGAAGGGAACCTGGTGTAAATTTCTGCCAAATCAAACATATGGAGCTGCCTGCTGTGGTGAGCCCTTGTCACAAAGGAGCAGCTGAAAGTAGCTTTTATTTTCCCCACTCCAAAATATTTCTCAGTCCACATTGTCTTGTCTGCAGCTGGTGCAGAATGCTGCTGCAAGATTCCTAAATAGTACCAGAAAAAGAAAAAGCATTAAACCCGTACTAGCTTTACTGCACTGGCTTCCCTATCAAATGCAGAACTCATTTTAAGGTCTTTTAATTGTTTTTTTAAAAGCCGTGCATTGGTTAAAGAACTTCTCTGTATCTGCTCTGTTACCACTGTTACTCCACTCTCTCTCTAATATACTCAGACCAGCTGCTGTTAACTGTCCCTCAATTGAGGATAGTGGGTTAGGGTGGTTTTGCAGTAGAAGTTCTAACTTTAGGCTGTTTTTAATCTGGTCCCACCTGATTTTTCCATCTTTATTTTATTTACATGATCTTATTTTATTATACACATGATCTCATAGTTTTCATCTTGTTCTGTTTTTTTTTTAAACATATTTATTCACATTTTGCTTACACTTGATTGATTTTTTAATTCAGATTTCCTGATGTTTCCTGTGCTGTAATGTGTGCAGCACTTTGGTGAACTCTAATTGTTTTTAAACTTGCTGTATAATTTGATATACTATACAATATGATATCAGTCATTATACCATGCAGTCCAGTGGCCTAGAATGTTGTCTTGATAATATAGATCTCATTAGGCTGCATTTTTGTACAGAGGTTCTTACAAAGCAGCTCTTGGGTGTCAGATTAAACTACAGTTTCATCCATTTTCTGCCCTCCTTTGTCTTTTACCTCTTCTCTTATATCCTTTTCTTTTCTATTCTTTCTTTATTTGTCTACCATTTTGTTGTCATGCCCCTTTCTCCATCTAGAGCTGTCAACTAAACAGTCTCAGCCCTTTAAATAGTTTTGTGTTCCTTGATGTTTCTCTCAGGACCGTCTTGTGTTACTGGACAGTGCTGAGGACTTTGTCAGGCTGGCAAAGGAAAAATATCCCAAGAGAGAAGGCTGAGAGACAATGACAGAAAGAACATGACACAAAGACTGAAAGTGTGGGGTAAAGAAAACTTTATTATGTTGAATGACTTTTTACTAGTAAACTGGAGACAATTTTACACGTACATTTTACCACATTTCAGCATTGATTTAACTGTTGAAGCAGATTTAATTATAATCACAAAATACTGCTTGTCCTTGAGTGAATCTGTTTTATTGGGTTGTTATCTTGTGCATCTCTTGTTCAGGCCATACAATTTGTGAAGTTTAAAAAATACATACAATTTTTCATATTTATTTATTTTTTATTCCTATATTCTCTTTCTTTATCTTCTCTTGTTGAAAAATATTATTATACCTGATGGGATTATTTAATAATTCTTAACTTAATCAACAATTTTCAGTGATAATTCAATATAATTCAGACACCCTCTGAAGCAACAATGACATTATTGGTACCTATATACAGTATATTATACATAAACCACTTAAATGTCTTTTTCTCTTCAAAAGCATCTTTAACACTCCTTTGTTAACACGTGTGGTTTAACTGTGTTTTTTCTGTTATACTGGGTTGTTTCATGTCCACATTGTGACTATTAAAATATATTTGCACATTATGAATTTGGATCCATTTGTAACTGTATTAGCAGTTTTGTCCAAAAGGTGGCAGCATATAAACACATTTCAGTGGAAGACAGAACTAATGTACTGAAACTCTGTCCACACTGTCCTGGACAGAGACAGACAACCAAACACATCAATCACAATCACCCCAATCACCAATTAACCTAACAAGCATGGCTTTGGACCATGGGTGGCACAGGGAGAACGTGCAAACTACAAACAGAAAAGCCATAGTCGACCAGGAGGTCTGAACCAGAAATCTTCCAGCTGTGAGTGCATCAACACACTGAAACTCTACTCAGCTCCTCAAGCTTTTCCTTCCCAAAGGTTAGAAGAGAATGAATATTCAGCATTTGCTCTCCAAACAGTGATTCTGGGGAATGAGGAAGTAGGTTATTTGGTAACATTTAGGATAGCCTGAAATTGGATTTTGCATGTTAAAGGTTCAAAGTAGCAGTGCTTGAAACACAGTCTTTATTATTCTAAAAGAATGAAAAGGAAAAATGTAAAAATATGCACAGTGTCAGTTATGCAGTCTGTCTATCGGAAATTAAACTTCCTTTTCCCCATTTTCTTATGGAGAAAAGGATAATGTCCCATCCTTGCTTTTTATCAAAACCATTTTTGAAAAACTGTTAACCTGTACACACACACACACACACACATTCTCAAACACACACTTGTTTGGAATGCTGCACATCCTCAGATTTAAAGTGTGTGAGACAATGTTCATGCAGTTGATAACTGTGGTCTGTGTGTTGTGCACACATTATTGCATGCTTGCACACATGCATATGCACAAAGAGAAAGTTTACTCTAACCCAGATATTGTGCTCTCCAAGGCCCCTTCCAAAGTTTGGGAAACAGATGTGGAACTAGAAGAGGGGGGACGTTGGGGGAGGGGAGCAGTATGAGATACGGACCAGTGGTCTGGCAGCATTGAAAGCCATTGTGCTGCTTGCACCTTTTTCTCATTAAACCACTGTGTGTGTGTATGTGCATTCTACATGGAGTAGTGGTTGCATCATTCTCCAGACTTTCACGGAAATATTCCTGCTCACATACACACACAGTGTCCCTGAGGAGATTAAGTCAGACAGTGATCAGTGTGTATTTATTGGACTGAAATATTACAGAAGAAAAAAAAACAACAATTGATTGAGAGGGTGGTTTTGTATGATGTCAGAGTACAATATTTAGAGAAAAAGACCTGTATTCTGATTTCTGTATCCATTTACAGGGTCAAAAACTCACTATATAACCTTTGGAAAACACTTCTCATCTGCCGTTTTAAGCACTTGTGTGTGTGTGTGTGAGTAAGACAAAATCCACCAAAGGCCAGTCCATGAACAGCACATTGTGGTCACACACGTTCATAGACACAACGGTCATTCAGACGGTGACTCCAAATGATGGTCATTTTATGAGATGCTCAAGTGGGGTGTTGTCCCCAGACACATACACACAAACACAGATGCAGCATACGTAATGCTAAATGGTTTGGTTTCCCTCTGGTATTCATGACAAAGTCATGCCTGAACCGTCTAACCGCTGTGCCCTTATTCCTTCTATCAATCAATGCCTCTTTTGTATCAGTTTGTTGAAGTTTATTAACAGATTTTATCTGCTTATTTCTGCAAAACCTGTGGTCAAATGACCACAAACGCAAATAAGAGAAGAATCTGATTCATTATCTCATTATGCATAGATATTTGTGGTTTCTTTTCATTATGTACTTTTCTTTTTGGCTTCCTCTTTGTGTTTTCCCCTTAATCACTCAAAGTCTTGAGTGAAAAAAACATACAAAAAGTCCAGGAAAGAACACAAGGCTGGTACAAATGAAACAGGAATCCAAGCAGGTAAGTGTGAGGAACACAAGGACAACTGTAGGGTAAACAGAATGACAGACAACTGAAGTATGGAGAAACAAGACTACACACAAGGCTGATTGGGTACAGGTGAAACCAATGAGGGTGGAGCAGACAATTACAAGAGAGAAAAATGTAAAACAACCAAAGATGAAGTTGAAATCAAATGAAGCAGAATGTTAATACAAATAAACTAACACAGAAACACAAGGTGATGCACAGACAGAAAACCATAGGAGATGTGGGGAAAACAGTAAACACAAAAAAACACAATAACTACACACTGTAGTTTAAGAGGAGAGCCCATTGTCAATGTGGACTGCAAAGCTAACCCTATCCAGCTTACAGCAGCAGCTTTTTATCAGGCATTGACATTTAGTTTTGGTCTTGTTTGTAGGCTTGCTTATCAACTCAAGAATTGAACCCAATGGTTTCCAATCAAGCTAAGAGCGAGAGGGAATCTGAACATTCATAAATAATTGCAGGTCTGCTGGCAGCAGAGTTACATACGTTACAGACTATAGCATTAGAACAAATCTCAAGAGGTTAAACACATGATACAGGCTAAATGCTTAGGTTCTTTGTTTCAGGATTACATTGATATGCTAACCTTTATAGACCAATAAAATAATTTGCTTGCAGTCATCAGGAAAAAGCGATATTGATGCTTGTCAGGGAACAACGGAGACTTTAGATCGTCTCCTAGAGAACTTTCACTATCTATGCATCAAGTCCAAAGAATCTTCTAGGAGTAGTGATGCTATTTTCCAGAGATTTTTGGTCAGTAGCCAGTGGTTTTGTATGTTTTGTTTTGTTATTTCAAACATAACCTGCTCTGGAGAAGATTAGATGTAGAGCATAAGTTCAATTCAATTCAATTCAATTTTATTTGTACAGCGCCAAATCACAACAACAGTCGCCTCAAGGTGCTTTATATTTTAGGGTTAAGACTCTACAATATTAGACAGAAAAGACAGAAAACCCCAACAGTCAGACGACCCCCTATGAGCAAGCACTTGGCAACAGTGGGAAGGAAAAACTCCCTTTTAACAGGAAGAAACCTCCGGCAGAACCAGGCTCAGGGAGGGGCAGCCATCTGCCGCGACCGGTTGGGGATGAGGGGAAACAGAAGGGAGCAGAGGGAGAAAGGACAAAAAGGCACACCTATAGGAGAGAGACAGGGTTAATAATAGCTAATGATTAAATGCAAATGGTGTATAAAACACATGGA
>VUQI01017337.1:16497-28222 GCA_015106735.1 Paratilapia polleni
AAAGAGATGAGCTCATCGTGGCTGATAATTTAAGGAGAACCAATAAAAATAAGGGTTTGAGAGCTCACTGTGTAGGTACATGGACTCCGTGTGAATCTAACATGGCAGACTGGGTGATTGTGCAAGAGAAGGGATGTGAAGGAGTTTAATTGTGCACATGCACACACTGAGAAACATACCATTTGACATAGAGCAGCACTGAAAGGGGTACAAGGTCTTCCTTGGAAAAGCCTGTGTAATCCACTAACAGGGTGGGCCAGAGAGGAGCTGCAGAGTGGGAGAGCACAGACATCATTTAAGGTGAACATAAACTTAACACTAAACCAAGCCTGTAAATTCTACTTGTTTGAAAAGTCTCTGAGTTACACCGTGGCATTAAAAGGCTGAAACCTGGCTTTTGCTGTACGAGTGTGTGAGTATGAGTGAGTGTGTTTACCATAGTGATGTAATGCCCGTGTAAGCAGCAGTGCAGCACAGGCTAGTTTGGCAGGTGGCGGTGTGGCGAGAGCAGAGTAGAGCAGCGACAGCTCGCAGATGTAGCTGAATAAGTGAGTGGTTCGCCTCTCCAGAGGGAGCAGGGAGAGTAGGACCTCACCGTAGTCCAGCAGTGTGGGGCTCTGTAGGGAAGGGCATAAACATTAGTCTTTGCATTAGAAAGAGTCATAAAAATCCTTCTTTTACACTAAAGGATATTTGTTGTATTCACCCTAATCTTTCCCTCCAGCACAGAGACAACCTCTCCCATCATTCGAACCAGGTCCTCGTATTTGTAGGTGTTGTCTGTGAGCCAAACAGCTTCACGAATGGTCAGGATTTCTTTGCTGATGTAGCTGAAAGAATGATAACAAACACCGTCAAGTACAGATATCTATCTATCTGAGAGTGAGAGTGAGAGTGAGAGAGAGAGCGATTTCTTTCCATTGCTGAAAACCAACTATAAATTGTGTTAAAAACTGTTTTAAAAACTGATAATACTTTGATAATATTTGCACAAAACAGAATCATATTACAACAGTCCTTTTAAAAACAGAGCCTATGAACAATTCAGAAAAGAAACAAAAAAAAAAAGAAAGAAAAGAAAAAAAAAAAAAAAAAAAAAAAAAAATAAAAAAAAAAAAAAAAAAAAAGAATGATCACAAATATACTAATTTAAAAAAACAAAAACAAAAAACAACTGTTTAATGGTAATTTGATAGTGTATTGAATTTTAGTTAATAGTTCTATACTTTTAACAAACAATGAAATGATGATTAATATTGTAAACCCTCTATGAACATAATCTGGATGGTTTTGGAAAGGAGCCACTGATGTTTCTAAAACTTTGGAAATGGTAATAATACTGGGACTAAAGCCTGTTTCACTACGGCTGTGACAGGTGTGTCGTGCACAGATGCTAAAAGGACACCTTGTGCACATCTCTGAGACACCAGCAACACACAATAATGACACCCCAGGAATGAGAATGGCTCATGATTAAAAAATACATAACACAGAGTATAATAATGTTATGTGTGCCAGTGTAAACACCCATCCATCTCATCCATCTTCTTCCGCTTACCCAATTGAGGGTTGTGTGTGTGTGTGTGTGTGTGGGGGGGGGGGACCCGGAGAGAAACTCCACACAGAGAGGCCCCAGCTGACCTGCTAATTTTTTTATAAACACGAATCATCATTTCATTGTTTGTCAACAGTAAAATAATCGATAATCAACTTAAAACATTAACAACAGCTATTACGAAGTGGTACCAAAAATATAACAGCAACATTAATCATTTAAGTTAACATAAACATGCATTCGACTGAAATGAGACCTTAGGGCTCAGTCTCGTCTACCTCAAAGTCTACATGGTATCACGTACCGCTGTTCTGTTTCATTTCCTCTTTAGTAATGTCATTAAAGAAGGCTAGGATAATCAACACACAGTGAGTCATCACCGTGACTCTAGAGAGATATGCATCAACAGACTATAATTATGCCAGTAAAACTATGAGGTTGCTTCTGCTCCCGTTTACCTCATGGTGTCCTTGATGCCTTGTCTCAGGATGCCCTGAGAACAGCGCCGTGATGCTGGATTACAGGAACTGAAGAGCTGGGCCACCAAGTCTGAGCAGGCCTTCGACTCCAAACCCAGTGGATTCCCACTGCTGCACACTTTGGCCAAGGACAACTAGGGAAAGAAGACCGAGCACTACAATAAACATTTTAGAATTACATAAGCGGGCTCGACATCTTGCTGTACTGCGTTACCCTAGAAAGACAACAATATGGTTTAGTACTGTATTAGTTTACCACTGTAATTATAGGGTTTGGGATTTAGTTGAGTCATACTTTTGTGACTCAGTGGGATGATGGGAAAAAAGAAAAAAAACAAAGAAACAAAATGTCAACATCTGTCAAGCCCTTTGACTTTGTTTGATAGCATTTCAATAAGCAAACCCTCCAACTCTGGATAAATGGAGGCCTGGGTAATGGAAAACAAGAAATGAAACAAAAATATGACAGATGAAAGGCTGTCAGAAGAAAAGCGTTTTGCTGGGTTTTCTTGTATCGCTACAAGGGAGGACAAAAGGGGAATAAAGCTGCAGACTGACAAAGAAAACCATCACGAGAAATCAACCGAAAGTCAGTCAATCAGTCACACACCTGTGCCTCCCAGCATCCTTTGCCGGCATAGTCCCTGAGGATTCGTACACACTGCAGGTACCTTCCTGGATCTGCTATCTGAAATACACACACACACAAAAAACAACAATTATCTCATGTTTGGACTCATTTGTCACTTGATGATATACTTATAAAAGCTTTTTTCTACATTCACTAAAACATTTACTCAGTTAGTGGGTCAGGTTTAGCACATATTTCAAATAGTAAAGGCAAATGTGTCTGTGATTGACCTTGTAAATAAGAAAAAAAACAAAGCAGTCTTAACCAATACTGCCATGTTTCCAAGAGTAAATCTTGGAAGATGCTAATGAGTGAATCTGACTCACAGCTGCCTTACGGCTATGCTGCCACAACAGGTATGAACTCTGCAGGAAGCCAGCCTGTGACGACTCCTCCAGCATAGATATGGCATCTGAACGTCTTTCATCCTCCTGGAAAAATATAACGCAGTTCCTCGATGTTAATGACAACAGGTAAGGTAAAATGTCTGCCATACACTGTCTCAGCAACATATGAAGGCTTATGTCATGTTTCTGATTTGTCACACTGGTAAATGACAAAGCATACTGAGGCTGTGAGTAAGAAGAAACAACAAGGCCTGTAAGACAACAGAAGTTGCTTGACTGGGATTTACTCCATCTGTGGTGCTAATGACTGGTCCGACAGCCCCCGTGACATCAGCTCACGGCTTTAGGCTTTGGCGAGAGGCCGGTAGAAACTGGGCTGACCACACCCAGACTGAGATTCAGCCCTCAGTCTCACTCACCTCAAAGAGTTGCAAAACTCTGGCCAAACAGTACAACAAGGGACCCCTCCTCTCCTGCAGAGAAATCACAAAAGCAGATTCATGAACAGTTTTGCAGATGCAATGCAGTGCAATGTAAATCGCAGTCATGGAACTGAGAAGAAAAGGACTTCTGGACTTCAGGCAGGCCTCCAAGCTAAATGGATACAAGCATGTGTTGCAAAACATAAAAAGTTCTATTTTACAGTTTAAATCTTAATTACCAGTAACAAATAAAGACTCGTGAGTCTTTAAGGCCAAGCTAGAGAAGAATGCAGCTTAATTTTACATCCCAGCTGGTCGACAAGGAACTCTAAGCTGTGGCAAAACCTACCATGTTGTTATCACACTCAGCCTTGAGGTGATCGAACACCACGGCCTTGCAGCAGCTGCCAGTGGGCGACCATGGCGGACGGATGAACACCCAGATGAAGGGATCCGCTGTGGGAGAGCGCAGGCTCTCTGCTAGGCTGAAGAAGTGGGAGGCCTTTCGACCACATACATCCGCTCGGCCCTCGTCACTTAACAATGCTGGAGGCGAGAGAGAAGGCACACTTGAGTTTTCATCAATAACAGCATTTATTACAAGGGTACTACATCCCCCTGTGTTTATGTGACCCCTATTTAACCACCGGCACTGAAGCAACCAACAACTTACGTCCTTCATTGTATAAATATGCAATCCCAAGCTTCACAGCAGCTTCAAAATTCCCTTTCTCAGCAGCTCTGAAGGAAGAAAATTTTTAAAGTAAAGATTCCTACTGACAAACAACACACACACACACACATATATATATATTTTTTATTTATTTATTTATTTATTTTTTTTTGACAGAAGGTGTACCTTTCAAACAGCCATAAGGTGTTCGGGGATGGCCACGTGTCTCTGAAACTGACCCTGGCCCAAACACTGGAGTGGTTGTCAACAATGTCCCGCAGCTGAGAGTGAACCTGAAACAGACGTAGAAACGATTAGAACCTCAGCAGACTCAGGGTGATATCCATTTTGGGATGACAAGGGAGAGTTTGTGCAGTAGTGTTAGCGTGTGCAGAGTGCGGTGGTTACTCACTGCTCGGACAGACAGGAGGTCCTCCGCAGAGAGACACTGCAGCACACAGAGAAGAATCTCCTCAGGGAGAGACAGCAAGGTGATGCCAGAAGACCGCTTACGGACCCGCTTCCGTGCTGGAACCGAGTAGCATTTTGAACAACGGCAGTGGACAACTGAAAGAAAAAGGAATTGCATCATTATTACCCAATTTTAACAAATTGTTCTTGAATACTTTAGTGTCTTTCTCATATCCAGTCTGCAAGCAACGGCACTGGGAGGCTCGTTTTAAGTGTACACAATCAAATCACTCAAAATTTCACAACGTAGTGCAAGGCTGGCAAACTAATTCTCACATTAATGCCAAACAAATATTCGTCCTTCATTTGCAGCAGGCCAGTGGCCGCTTCTCTTAGTTTAACACACAGGGAGGCACTCCAGGGTGAAGGTTACATAGCTCCACATTCAAAGCTACTAACGTAAGGCATCTCCGGGTGGTCTCCTCAAACCCCCTGAGTGAGTGCGAAAATGTTTAAATTAATGGAAAGATGATTACCTCAAGCACATTAAAATACATGCAAAACTAATGAGGAATTGTTCAAGATATTAACAATCTAAACGGCGGTGAGCCGAGTAGCTGAATGAGGAAAGTCAAACCCAGTGAGCGCCCAAATTTCCCTCCTGTGGTTCCATGACAGTAACGTTGAGTTTCAATTAGGTTTTTAATTAAGTCTCGTGACAGGATTTAGTTTTTAATGACCACAAACGCTTACAGTGCCAACAGGAGAGACGTTTTACCTACATATATACTGCCAGTGTGATTTACTGTAACTTCCCGGAGGAATCCATGGCTACACCAGTTAACCACCAGTTTGTGTTGAGCAGCAGCTACTTAGCAATGCTGTGTCAACCTGCAATGATCTAATATAAGTTTGCAAACACTTGCTGTACATTAAGGTATTTCCCTTATTTGTGGTAATAAGAACAAGTTGAGAAAATGCACTTACCGCCTGCTTTCATTGCAAGTGCAGTGATCTCTCCTCAAACAGCGCTGTCTTACTGTCGATACAACTCTGAGCAGCGATTTAAACGTGCGACGACGTTAGCTAATATTGCACTCATATAAACGTACACACTAGCAACCAGAAAACGAAATACGCAGCGTTACAATGCTGTTTCCTGTGTCTGTTTTGCTGTAGTAGTTGACTAATGTCCCAGCAAGTTGTTAACTACTGCCTGAATTCAAATTCAAGCACGCGTCCTCACTTATTAGACCCGCCCCAAAAGTTACTCTAGGACCGCCCGGACTCACCGTTTAAACTTTACGTTCAATCTGATTGGTGACGAGTGATGACGCCCTTCTTACACATGATAGCCTTTTGATTGGTCAGCGTGAAGAATGCTAGCAAAGATTGGTCAGACGTTATAAACTGTGAAATATAAGAAGCTCATTGGAGAACGTAACGATATTTCGAAGTACGCGCTCGCCAGTGAACGCATATGATTGGTTGGCCTGATTATGAAGAATGTCCACAGATCCACCTTTTACCAGTGAACTGTGGGAAATGTAGTTGGACAGAGACTAATGTTTAAAGGTACCTCGTTTAAAGGGACAGGTGCAGGGTGTCAGTTCAGAAGGAGATGTCAGTACCAGAATTTATTTAAATTTATTTTTTTAGGCCATTTGAGGTCAAATGTAAACTACAAAACATGACATATTACTCCATGTCATTAAACTAAGTACGCCCTTACTGCTTCCATAGGAATTGAGAGAGTAGCAGCCAGATGCTGCGAATCAAATCCATCTGATTAAATGATCATCAGCAAGTGTGACTACCTCTATAAAAGCAAAAGTTTTGGCAGTTCTCTGGTGTGTATTAACACAATATCAATGAGGAAAGACATCAGGAATGATCTCAGAGAATAAGTTGCTGCTGTTATAAGGCCATTTCCAAACAATTTCAAGTCAATCATTCTACAGCGAGAAAGTGGAAAACATACAAGACAGTTGGCAGTCTTTCCGGGAGTGGACGTCCCAGCAAATTCAACCCAAGGTTGGACTGTGCAATGCAGTGCTACATCTCAGACTCTACAGGCCTCAGTTAGGATGTTAAATGCTAAAGTTCATGACAGTACAATTAGAAAAAGACTGAACAAGTATGACTTGTTTGGAGGGGTTGACAGGAGAAAGCCTCTCCTCTCTAAAAAGAAGATGGCAGCACAGCTTAGGTTTGCAAAGTTGCATCTGAACAAACCACAAGACTTCTGGAACAATGTCCCTTGGACAGATGAGACCAAAGTGGAGATGTTTGGCCATAATGCACAGCACCACGTTCGGTAAAAACCAAACACAGCTTATCAGCACAAACACCTCATACCAACTGTCAAGTACAGTGGTGGAGCGGTGATGATTTGGGCTTGTTTTGCAGCCACAGGACCTGGGCACCTTGCAGTCATTGAGTCAGCCATGAACTCCTCTGTATACCAAAGTATTCTAGAATCAAATGTGAGGCCATCTGTCTGAAAGCTAAAGCTTGGCCGAAACTGGGTCCTGCAACTGGACAATGATCCTAAGCACACCAGCAAATCTACAACAGAATGGCTGAAAACGAAAAGAATCAAGGTGCTGCAATGACCCAGTCAAAGTCCAGACTGATTGAAATGCTGTGCTGGTACCTTAAGAGAGCTGTGCATAAACAAATGCCTGCAAACCTCAATGAACTGAAGCAACGTTGTAAAGAAGAGTGGGCCAAGATTCCTCCACAATGATGTGAAAGACTGAGAAAGTCACACAGAAAACGATTACTTCAAGTTAGTTCAGTTTAATGCTGCTAAAATTCGTTCTACAAGCTATTGAATTATGGGGTGTACTTTTCACACACCGTTTCTGCATTTTGGCTGAGATTTTGTTAATTAAATAATGACAGAGTGTAATGTGTCACATGTGTCACATGTTCATCTCAGGTTGTATTTACCTAATTTTAAAACCTGGTAAGGACTAGATCATTTTTATTATGTATAAAACCTTACATATAATACCTTATACATTATATATAAAACTTTTGAATTTTACTGTGACTGTATATTTCTCTTACTGGAGCACAATAAGAAATCATTTAATTAGTTGTCTTGTCCTTTTGCATATCACACATGCGCGCACACACACACACACACAGAGTTTATTTTTTGATCAATATTTCTTCACTTAAGCAGAGATGTAACTGAGAAAAATTACTGATTGGTTCGGCTTTTCAAGCTGCTGCCTTTGAGGAAATTACATCATGATTATGACCATTGTGTCTGATCCCAATTGTGATAGGCTGCACACTCTCAGCTCAATAGTGTCCTCTTGATTGCTGGTATTTTTGAAGAGAGCAGTGGGGAGGAGCAGCGTAACCTCCCAGGAATCATCATGTGTTCCTTTCAGGTTCTCTATTGATCTGCACATCACTTGCTCAGCCGGTGTTCAACATTGCCTCCACCACTCAGTAGTTTCCTTTAAGAATAAATAAGAAAATGGTTCAGTAATGGTTACAACAAAGTTTTACAAAGCATCACAACTAGTACTTCTTGGCATTCTTCTTCTGTTATCATGGCCTTACAAGTGTGTTGGTGAATTAATTGCTCATTTGCTCATTCTTGGTCTATTTAAAACTGGAGGTGCAGCCTGATCAAATTATCTTGTAGCGAAGTGACCTCAGAGAGGGCAGGGGCTGTAACATCCTCAACTAGACACACAGTTTCCATAGAAACTCAGAGTAATCTTAACCATTTTCTCAGTAAAACACAAAGTAAGCAGGAACAGTGAGGAAAAGAAAATCAGGTGGTGCTTTTAACCTAAATTAAAATAATTAAAGCTATACAACCATGCAGGATGTGCTCAGAAAACCACGAGTAGTGGTTTAATTTGTAAGATTTATTGATGAGCAAAACATTGCTACCTGTTTGTAATTTACAGTGTCACCTATGCCCATTCAGAAATCCCTAAAACTAAGAACCAACATTTAGTTTGTGACTCAGTGTCAAGCTATTAAAGTATTCTCAAGTCTCTGAGTGATTAAGTCCAATACCTTCTCACCACATTTGTTTCTGTTACAATAACTATACACAGACTGCAGTTTAATGTCATTTTGCTTGTGATTTAATTTGACTGTCTGGCCAGGCATGTGTAATTTTATCTACAACTGCCTCCAAAACAGCTCTCATAATATCTGAAGAAGAATTGAAATATAACTCCATCCTGCTACAAAGGTATCACGTGGAACCAACTGCAGCCGGTGGCTAATTAAATACACACAGATTTGTCCTTTCAACAGATGTTGTCGATCAGAAATTTAAATAAAGTATAAATAAAGTCATCGGACACCAGATGGCTCCAATCCAGACTTTATAATGTCACCATTGTGCAGCCTGTTGCATCTCTCCGGTTGTGCATATTAAGCTGATGTCGGTTTTGTATACTTCAGAGTTTGACAAAGAGCCAAATACTGCTGAATGCTTTTGGTTTGAGGCCAAGTTCTGGAGATAGAGAGGCGGATGAGTTGTTTCCATCTGGTTTCCTGTAATCCATGCTGACCACTTCCACCCCATCTGCACTTTGCCCCTGCCGGCCTACCCACCCTTTATCAAGAACTAAACACTGTCTCCTCCACACCTACCATTTCCCAGCTGTTACCCAAGTATAATGAAATATATTTATACCTAGAATATAACATCAACTCCTGCTGACCTGAGACTTACTAGTCTTCCTTTCATGCATATTAAGCGAGGGCACCTGACCTATTTTATTCTATTGCCAGTAGGGGGTGTCATTTATTCTGATTGATAGCGGCCAGTCTGTTTTCTTAACAACCAGATTCCACATCCCGGGTATCTGAACAAGTCATCCTAGCTGGCAGGGCAGCACATGGGAGTGTGTCTAAATACAGCATCGATATTTCAAGCAAAGGCGATGTTGAGGTGGTGCCGTCAACCAAAGACAGGTTTTGTGTTTTATGAAAAAGTAGAGCAACAATTATGATTATTGTGCACGCTGTTCAAAACTGAGTCAAAACAATGTTGGTCTTGCTGTGTATTCACTGTCCACTCCCCATTTGTCTTCTGTATTTTTAGTCCTGCCAGAGATTCCTCCAGATTTGCCAGGACAGCGTTGAGTGCTGCAACCGTTCAGACTATTCAGAATAATTTTCCAAAACAAACAAGCACAAAGATACAGTCAATAAATGCATCGGGGGCTTTTCTTTAACCTTACCTATACTATCACAAACAAGGGTGTTCATGTGACATTCATTTAATACAGTAGATACATAAACAATTCAAATTTACATAAGTAGAAACATACAGTACAAATAAAAAAATAATTGTATATACAGCACCAAATATTAGTGGGGACACAAACCAACATATTTTGTGCCACTCGCCGGAGTGACAAACAGCATAGGCTGACAGCGTGGCTGTCTTCTGGGAGAGGGACATATTTCCTCGCAGCAGAGAGAGGTAGATTTTCCCTTTAATCTTTCAGAAGGCAGAAGGGAAATCACTTCACATCTCCAAGAAACTATTTCTGGTCAGCTTCCATCAATTTTTAGCGTCAACATACTGGCACGGTATAGCTTGAAAATTAACAAGTACAACGATGCAACCAAAGTGTACTACATACATAATGTGCACTAAACGTGAAATTTGCATTGATACACAAGATGAGAGTATATAAGAGTAAGTGTATGTACCTCTCTTGTTTTTTTGCAAGCTCTGTTTCCCCACAATACAATTATCCATAACCCTCTCACCCTTTTTTTTCTTTTTTCTGTGCCACAAAACATCTTTCTCTCCCACATCTGTGACAGGTTCAACAGAAGCAACGTCAACAAAAGGCAGGAAGTGATTCTCATTCACAGCTCCTCCGTCTATCTTCTTTAACACTGCTTCCTTAACCCCACCTGCACCTCCTTATTCGAGCAAACCCTAATCCAAGTGAACAGATCTGATATCAAAGTGAGACGGCCTGCGAAGTTATCATCTCATGTAATGTAATTCTTCCCTTGTCTTGCTCAGAGGATACTAAAAAAAGGGCCCAACCATAAATATTTTTACGAGCTTTGAACATTTGACATTTACCTTAAAAAAAATTAAAGGCTGATGATGTGGTCTTGGAGTATGCAGGTGTTCGCAAATACACTGATCTATGTTAGTTCTTGCTTTTTTTGTGGTCAGTAGGTTAATGTTCAGAGAATACTTACCCCCCCTCCTATTCAATTTAAACTTTCCCTTCTGATTCCAGTAATGCATCATATCCCTTAACAATAACACTGCCTTGCTCAGGATGGCTGATCCTAATCTAACTGCAGGGGCAGCTACCCACTGCCACATAAAAGTTCTTTGTATTCCTCCATTACCTCCTGATGGTATTTCCCTTTCTTCATCACCATCCAAGACAACATCTAAATGCAGACTGAGCTGCAAAACGTGAGAAAGGACCGATCCTTTGCATGTCTATTGAAGCACTCTGACAAATGCAGCCTTGAAACTGGCAAGTCGGCCTTCAAAAGGTCTTTGGGATTTGACGTTAACTGCTACCCCTGGTTATATAGACACATTTTCCTCAGCAAGCTTCACTAAACTGGTAAATGCGATCAATGCAACAGTAATCTATAGTAGTTCCCAAAGGTAAAGAAGTGCCACTAGAGTCCTTCATGTGGAGACAAATGTCCTCCTATCAAATTGCTATACATTCTATACACTCCACTTACTCCCTCTGGGATTTGAATTTTTAATCGTATGTTACATTCAGTCATACAAAGGAGAATGATTAAGACAGAATAAAATGCCATTGTTTATCTCATCCCGTGAGAAAGCACCTATTCACAGATGTGGCGCTGAGCGCAGCTACATTCAGTCACTCTGTCTGAAAGAAAACGTGAAGGAAAGGGAAACCCCAGACTCACTTAGAGCCTGAACATTACTCGGTTTTCACTAGAGAACAGCCTTGTATCCTATTTTCAGATTCACAAAGGATTTTGCGACTCACTTTAGTCAATATTCTTTCCACAGTGGGAAAAAAATAATCCAATTTCTTTGGCACAGAGAGATAAAGACTGCATGAATGTCTGCGGACCAAGAGGCTCTCATGTAAAGTGTGTGTGTGTGTCTTAATTTGTGTGTAAGAAGGCAGTACACAAACACCTCCTGGGCTATACAAAAATATGAAAACGAGTGTGATTGAGTGGG
>VUQI01017338.1:23621-34985 GCA_015106735.1 Paratilapia polleni
AAAAAGTAGTCCCACTTTTTTAAAGTAATTATTCAGCCTTCTGAATCATTTGTAAGAAATATTTTCAAATGCTGCTCTTGCCATCTCCTCAACCCATTCTTGTATTGAGAGTACCCCCTCAGTCTTCCGTCTTCTCAAGAGAATCAATCTGCCTATCGTAATGCTAGTTTGGACCCAATTTTTAATATGTTTATCTTTTCTCTGTAATTCTGTGTCTGCACCCAGAGGAAATACTCTGGGACTGAATGGGATTTGAATCCATAAAATATATCACAAATATTTTAATACATTCTTGTCCAAAACTCCTGAACTTTATTACATGACCATAAAACATGGCATAAATGACCCTCCTCACGTTTACATCGCCAACAGTTTGGTGTATCTTTTAAAGTCTAAATATAATAATGCACAGTGTCCAGTAAAAGCGATTCACAATCTTAAAGTGAATCAATCGTACCCTTGCATCCCTTGAACTTGAGGAATGAGAGTTTCAATTTCAGGTTAGGTATCTAGAAACCAAAACATCAATCTAGCTATGAAAGCAACGTTCAAGACTGTCATCAGTGCTGCTGAATGAATGATAATTTTGTCATTTAGAATAGTTAAAAGGTTGTGCTGCTCTATAACTGTAGAGTATTTTTAAGCCATAGTATGCTAATAATATTTTGATGAGAGAAATCTGAGGGAGAAGTGTACCTAATTAAAGGAAAAGGCTTGAAATGCATTGTTAACGGGTCATAGAGACACCACTTATGGTCATGATGATGATATGCAAGGTGTGGAAATGCATTTCCAATCTCCCTGCCTTGAGCCCATCAGTTTCCATTCAGAAGTGTGTGCACTTGTTCATTAAGCTTATGCATATCATCAACTGGTGCACTCATTCTATCAGGCAGATATGGCAGGGATAAAACGATGTGAAGGATGGAAATTCAAACAACCATTCTCATTTGCAAAGGTCATTAAAGCCTGGCATACATTAGAAAATCTGCTAATTATGAAATGGCTTAACTCCACATTCAGTGGGATTATGTCTGCTCATTTAGAATATGTTGATCCCCTCCCTTACTCGCCACAAGACAGTTGATGTGAGGGACTTGTGGCACAGAACTAATGTTCCCAGTGCTTGTCGGTCATCTTAACTGACTGTAAGAAGTCCATAAAAGTGGCCGTCATGTACTGAATGAGTCTTCATCAACACTACAAGGCAGACACAAGTTTTAGAGCTGCTCGGAAAATTTGTTGTACTGATGATATTTGACTCAGTCAGTCATCATCATTATTTAACATTAGACACACTGTGGAAATAAAGTGTTCAAATAATTAAAATATTTTAGATATTTTACCTGCAACATTAGTAAAGTGCAGAGCTTATCTTGGTTTTCACTGATCAGTCTACATACAGGTTAATATAGTAAGCAGTTATAAACTTCTTCATTCATAAAACAAACACTGGCACTGCAAGGCATATGATCCAAGACCAACCAATTATATGTGACTTTAAAAATGTAATGCATCAATATTCAGTGAAACTTAATTACTTTCGTAAAATGATGTAGCAACAGAATAGTGATTAATATGAAGTTCTAAATAAGATCAAAGGCAGTGTTTTGCTCTGAAAAATGCATTTTAAAAAAGCACTGTACTGTAATTGCCCCAGTTTAGGTCACTGTTGTAACACTGAATTAACTGGTGCAGATAAAATGCACTCGGTGTCAAATGGTCTCCATGATACTCTCAATGAATTCAGAATTATTTAAAAAAGCTTTTAAAAAGACAACCTCTGGAAACTACATTTTAGGAATTATGATGACACATGTAAATTTGACACATGACTCAAAATGATTTACAAGTTTTGTTAAAGGCTAATCTGTATTTATTTAATATATAAATGAAGATGTTTTCGGCAGTTCAGATCTTAGTGTAAATGTTCAAAGTGTAGTTGTTTGTCAGTATCATATATTCTGTGGTATTATTCTTAATATGGCAGTCACCTTCGCGGCTGCATCATTTAGTTTATTTCAATTATGCATTAATGAGTTGAAATGATGCCACTATTGGTACAAATAGTTGTGCCTGCACAGAAAACATTTCATGAGGATCCAGTTCAAAGTGATTAATCCAGTGTCCGTCCTTTGTCTTTTTCTTATGATATAATTTTTCCTCTGACTTGTAATTCAGAGCTGATTCAAACTCTGTACTATTGATGGTGTAATTCACAGTTAACCTAATGACTTACCTCCAATAAGACTTGTTACAGTCCTGTAATAGACTGAAGATCTCAGAGAATATACTTTGGAGGATTGAACCATGTGCATGGATTGGATGCACACGTTGTCACAGACTGGCCCTTCCAAAATAGCCTCCACATTGTAGACTTTGTTGGATCAAATCACTCTGAATTTGGTCTGTTTAATAGTCCAATTGCCAATTAAGACAGGCGGCAGTGCTTAGATCTATAAAAGGTTAATAAGCCTCAGCTGCAGTGTGTTTCTCTTGGGTAAATGTCACTTAGACATAGGCCACCATGGGTCAAGATCTCCCTCCAGATCTAAATTTAATCACATAGCCTTGCCTGGCCCCATCCTCACCCTCATTAGTCCTTGGCTTGTGCAGGAGTCTGATCTGCCCTGTTTTAGCCTTGGCACTCTGCTTCCAGCCCCGGCTCTGACCCAAACGTGCCAGCAGCATCCACGCAAACTCAAAGCTGAGTCCAAAGCACAACAACTCGGTAGATTTACAGCATAGATTTGCATGACATGTGTGTCTGAAGGAGTGTCTTGCACCAGGGGATGCTATGAAATTTACCCATACCAGCATATCTTGTGATCTGTTGGCTTAGCTGTCACCTGATGCAGGCCTGTGCCACCTGTCGGTCTGCCCCAGATAATGGCAAAATGACCGGAGTGATTCAAGCAGCCGTCTCATCTTAATTATCTCCTCAGAGTTTAATTAACTAGCTCATCTATTGGCCAAAAGGAAAAAAAAAAAGCTGCCTTGAATCACATGAAATCACAGCCACAGAGATGGCATGGATCATCATAAGATTATTGTTTTGTTTAAAGCTGTTCAAACGCACGAGGTGCTTCATGACGAATAAATCCTGAGAGGCTGTGTATGATTAGAATGGATACATTTCCATATTGTTTGTGGGAGTACCGCAGGGAAAGTGCTGTCATACGCCCTGTATGAGTGTTATGAATGTGTCCCCTTATTTTTCCACTGTATGCTGAAAAGATGTCATGGTGTAAGGAGTCCATATGGAACAGAATGCAGAATCATTTAGTTCTGAATGTTAATACGAATTACGTACAAAATGGGTAATAATTCTTTTGCCCTACAGAAATGATTAACATAATTCTGATAAATAGGCAGATGGCAGAATGTGTGAATTGAGGTAGATTTATCTTAATTAATATCTTGAACCTACTTGGAGAAAGGTAAATGGCTCCACCGGGGCCAGAGATGTTCCTCTGTCTTGTGTGTGTATCTTTCTCATGGCCTGACATGTAGTAGTGGCCCGAGGATATTAAGTTGCTCTCCAGGTATGCATCAAACCCAGGCAGCCTGCTGATAATGAACATATACCCAGGCAAGCAAGCAAAGATACACACACATACACACGCACGCAAATGGATATATGCATAATCACATCCCCCACTTTTATTCTCCACACACACACACACACACACAGAAGCAAAAATACATTTTAATGTGTTTTTTTTTTTCTTCTGCAATGAGCTATATGTGGCTAACATTTATCATCATTTTCCTCTTAATACTGTGAGCGCGAATTCCTTGCTTTATTGCTGGTGTCAAATAAAGTGTGAATTTCTTTTACTCATCACAAATTAAGGCAATTAAAATGTTAATTATTACAAGTAGAAAAGGGACAAAGGAATTCAAATAAATTGATGTATTGACGTTTTTTTAATTAATTCATTTGGGTTCCTACTGTGTTGGATAATTATGCTTAAGTGTTTAATTACATATTTTGATGGGATCCTCAATTACTCTGGCTTAATAAAATATCATTAGCCTGTCTCCCAGGTTGTAAGCTGTGGAGACGTACAGTATTAGTTGGTGCATTTAAATAAAATATTAAATTACAGGCTGGTTGGGATATGTGGCAAGTCTCCAGTCCTCAATCTCCACTAAATCTCTGCTAACCTGGAAGCCACTCTTCACATCAAAGTTTGACACAGCAGCAAACAAACAATATTAAATTTACATATTAATTAGAGACAGACTATCAGCATAGGTGATGAATTCAAATGTGTGGCCCTTTGCTGTGGCCCTTCGCTGTGACTTTGCAGTGATCCACAGTCACAGTGCCGCCTTGCGGGAGGCTCAGTACTCAGCCCAGCAGAACAATGAGAAATTACCTTGACTTAAAGGCCAAAGAAGCCCTCCCCATCAGAGACATGAGGTTTTATTACTTGGCGAGTGTATATATTCAATATCCTTCCACTGACTGTGTGTCGTACAAATCAATTTGCAGTGTCACAACATCAACCGCAAAATATGCAAAGCACAGATAAGTACCTAGTTGTCACCCATCCAGTGTTGCTCAGTCAACCTCCTCTGTCAGAATGCACATAAGGAACGATTGCTGCCATCTGGGTGCTGTATGAAATTATCTTGTTTAAATCCTCTAAAGGTTATTGCAGTTATGCAAGTGATCCGTCACTTTCCCAGCTCTGTGTTACAGAGCAATGGAAGCACTGAACACATTTCCACTCTGTATTCTGTAGGCTCTACCACTTCAGCGTGTTTTTTTTTTCAAATGTGTTTTACATCTTCTTGTGAGGAACAAGGATCTTTGGCAATGGCTCAGAGGCAAGATCCTATAATTAGAACACAGTTCAGTTGGTTAGCAGGTAATTTACCTTTAGGGTGGAAGTCTAATTATTGTCTTTGAAAAGCTAATTTAGCGTCAAACACTTCAGGTGTCTTTTCCCCTCTCTTTAGCAAAGGGAAAGGTATCCTGGAGCACTGTGGGGTCGGAGCCATCTCTTGTGCATGGTGCTTTTACTGCTTTAAGTTTTCACGGCTGATTCCTGGAAGAAATTAGTTGCTGTAAAAGCAACGCAAAGCAGCTTCTTCTTTTGTTTCCTTCAGCAGGTGTGTGGGCTTTTTATGAAAGGAAGGCACCACTCCTTGACCTGCTGATAAATGCTCTTTGCAGCAGACCTGATTCCTGGCAGATGGTGTTTATGAGTGACACTGGTTCCCAGCAGAAGAAGGCCCAGGGAAACAATCACAGTTGAGTCTCTGTAGAGCACGCCGGCCTGGTTACCTGACGGCATATGGTCTGCTGTGGCCTACACCTGCTGAAAGATGGCGTTTACACCACAGTCCCCGGACTCCACCTTCGAGAAGGCTGTTAATCACAGCTCACCACTCATTCGGGCAGTTTTAAAAACAGAAAATAACTGAGTAGCAGAGGGGGTTTCTCACTTGGATTTACCTTCTTGTTAGTCAGAAATGAGATGATGTTTTCTGTAGGTACATTTATTGCAGCATGGAATAAAGGCATACCAGAGCACTGCTGAACATTTTCAACATTTGAATAAGCAAAGGAAAAAGTGTTATTCTAGGCCGATTCCACATGACAAATGAATGGTTGGTAGTTCAGAGTGACAAAATTAAAGGAGCATGCCAAAAAACACATACCATTGTTCCAAAATGCAGTGTGGGTGCTATGCAGAGCTATAAAAAAACATAAACAAAAACAAAAACAAGACAAACAAACAAACAAACAAAGAAACAGTTGTTCTTCTTCTCCTGTATCTTTGAAAGTTAAATCAACTGAAGCGTCCTGTGTATTGTGTGTTTTGTTCTTATCTCTCCTTTTTCCATTCTCTTTCCCCTCACTGCCCAGCCGGTTGCTGCAGATGGTTGCCCCTCCCTGGAGATTTCTTCCTGTTCAAAAGGAGTTTTTCTTTCCCACTGTCGTCAAGTGTTTGCTCGGGGGGGGGGTCAGATTGTTGGAGTTTTCCTCTCCAATACTGTAGAGTCTTTACCTTACAATATAAACTGCCTTGAGGCAACTGTTATTGTGAATTGGTGCTATATTAATAAAACTGATTCTCTGGTATTATAAAGCAGTAAAATATATAATGCCTACAAAAAGCATACTGCAGTACATACTTCATATAGTAAGTACAGAATTGGGACACTGAATGATAACACTGGCTCTGGAAGTTGTACTGCTTATCACTACTGCGTGGATAAGTTTTCAGTAGATTAAGCCCATTGTCTTCTTCTGATATTTCCAGTTAATCAGGACAAAACTTCATCTCAGTTGACCTCTGACCTTCCTCTGGCCATTAGATCCACCAAAAACAAATGTTTTGATTTCCATAGAATAGGAATTTCAGTTTCAGGCACTAATTGGCCCATAGCTTTCCAACTGTCTCTTTGTTTAGATTATTTTTGAGTGACAAATGCATCTAATTTATCCATTTAGATATGTAGACATTAAATATAAGGCTGCAGCCACTTTTCCCTCTGGCTCGAAGACTGTTTATTCCACACTGTGGTAAATTCCAGCCACACCAGCAGGGACTGAAGGACAACAGTGTCCACAGCCACAGGGATCAGTAACAGGTCTGCTGCTGAAATATGTGCAAAGTGTCAATAGTCTGGAGCCCCTCTGTCCAACTGGAAGCCATTGAGCTGCTAAAATAGAACTGGTGATTAGGACGCAGTCACCCCAGTCAGTGCCAATTCAGATGTCTTAGCAACCCTGGGCACCGCAGTTTGATCTGCCTTGCTGTCATTGATTCACAAGGCTTCCAGCTGGAGCAAAGATCCCCATTGAAGCGTGAGATAGAAACCTCTCCATCTTGGCACATCTTGGCTGGCTCAATCCCCTGCAGGCCATTAGGGATAGAATATGTTGTTTTCTATTTTTTTTCCTCCAGAAGAAAAATACAGTCTGTCTTCATGCTATAACAGCCATTACTTAATTGTGCCGGATTTTCCGAGCAGAGTGTTGCTTTAATTAAGCAGCTAATTGCAATGTAGCTCTTGATTAGCTTTGGGGGATGGGAATGTTCAGACAGGCTGATATGTTGTGCACACTTCAGAATCATTTACAGAAATTGAAGCTAATTTCGCTCTCTGTCTATTGCTGCATTAATTTAATTTGGGTTGCTTTTAGCTCATTAACACTTCTAATTAATACGTTGACATCACTATTAAGATGTCTCTTTGAAACTGGTGTCTCCTGATAATCAGGATGGAAGAGGCTGACGGATGGAGTGAGAAGCTGACTGGGGAAAATGGAGAAAACTCTTTCAGACTGAAGGGAGAGGAAGACACCATCCTTATTTATAAACTCCTAATACTGTATCATTGTGGACACTAATAGGAGACTGTGGCAGGTGACTAAATTGGAAATGAAAGGAATGCTGATTGTTTTAAAATTTGATTGGGGTTACTCTTTATATGTGTGTGTGTGTGTGTGTGTGTGTGATGCTCTGGGGAGTTGGGGGCGGAGGTGCGTCAGGGCCAGATGCCATACACAGCTGAAGATCACGCCTGAGTAACTGTGTGTTTGGGTTTGTCATTTTAATGAGCAGAATTTAGTGACTATGGGCTGGTAACGCCGCGTGAGAAGCCCCATTGCATTACCATCACTTTAACCAACCTCCACTGACTAGTATGTGGGTTTTTTTTTTCTTCTTGTGTAATCTTAGAAATAGAAAATGTCGCTTTTGGAATTAAATTCTTTTATAAATTTTTGTATGGCTGATAAAATAATTCTTCCTTTTTTTGTCTGTGTTTAGGCTAGTGAAGTTCCCACATGTATTAAGTATATTTGCTTTTTATCTCAAAGCATAGTAAAATTAAAGCTGAATTATTGGGACCATTACCATCAAGAGGTAGAAGTCTGCAGTGGTTTTTCTCCACATGACAATCCTGTTCTCATTCACGTGCCCTAAGCGACATAACGCCTCTCTGATTGACTTCCTCTCATGTTGTCTTCTATTAGGTTCCATAAATAAGCATTGATTGAGAAAGGATTCAGTTATTTGGCATGGCAATCAATAGGGGACCTTGTTTTCCTGTGAAGTGCTTTCTTTGCCGAGTATTCCTGAGGACCGACCACACTATAGGAAAGCCTTCTGTTTAGCACTTCATTAAAACTGCCTCTAATAGGAGCCACCGGGGAGATGCTCCCTGCATCGTGTGTAAAAGCGATCAACATCTGCATCAATTAACCCCTTCATCCTCACGGGGCCCATTAGGAAGAGAAACACCCTTTAAAGCTGCATATGGTTTTAGCTCACAATGGAGGGCTAACAAATATAATTGCTTGTTTGCTTTACTTTTTTTTTGTTTGAGTATATCAAGAATATGTTCATGTAATATTTTTCCTAAATTAGACAAAGGCTACAGCTCATGGAGATTTGGAACAGTTTTAGGAGTCACAGCGGTTACAGCTCAGTGTCTCAAGTGGTGAACTAAACACAGGGCAACGCATGCAAGCTGAGAATATCAAGCAGTAAGAACAGTATGGACACCTAAAGTCACTATTGGCAAGATTTAAGCAGGAATTCATTTGTAAGAGTTTAACAAATGAAACATTTAGGGAGATGTACATGAAAAAATAAAGTCTCTTTTCATTTACATTATGCCAGATCATGACACATACCAGAAAAGTTTGCATATAATTATAATTATAATTACAATAATAATAATAATAATAATAAAAATTATAGTGCTTGACTATTGAAGTGGTTTCTGAAATGATATTTAATGCATCAAATATTAACAGAGCAATTTTTTAATTTACATGAAGGCATTATGTTATAGCAGTGCACAATTTCAGAAATTCAGAATTCAAGGAAATTTTCAGCAAGAACATTTGCTTAATACACACGTGTTTAATTTTGAGTGCAATATGATATTATGTTTAAATTGTGAGGGATTCTTTGCAGTGCAATAAGTGACATCAGGGAGGAGTGAGCCCTGTGTGATTAAAAAAGACGAAATACAGTTAACTTTACCAAAGTAAGAGCACGCTGTGTAACTAAAGAGCAAAAAGGTGCTTTTTAAATTCCGAGTTTTATAATTAATGCAGTGGAAAGGGATGTTTCTCTCATCACCTGTCTGCCTATGCCAGAAGTTTTATCCCTCAGTAAACAACGACAGCTGGGCTCTGATATGTTTAACAAACCCCAAACCAAATCAAGAGTAATAAAATCACTCATTTTGGTTAATGAGTATATTAACAGCAGAGGTAGTGTTTAAGCACAAACAAGAACAACAACATTAATAATTGCAACTCTCTAGTGCCTAGCTGATGTAAGCTTTAATAATTAACAAGTCTTTGTCTTATCCCCTTGAGGCTGTATTCCTATTATCCAACTAAGTTACAAACAAGTAATTGCGCTGTCACTGAATGGTCACAACTGTTTATCTCACAATATCCCCCTGGTCCCCATTTGATACTGACTTTCAATCTACACATATCCAGCTTACCTGACAGATGCCTCAGTTAAAGGCAAGGCATGGCATTTCAACTTATTTATTTCACTTTTTCTCCTCTCATTAGAGGATTAGTCCTCTTACCTCCTGTGTTTACATATTAGTGCTAATCCAATTGAGTCAACAAGGGCACTTAGTGCAGGCTATGAACTGAGTCTGAGGGACTTAAAATGGGAGGGGAGGGGATATTAATTTACTTCTTCAGATTTTAGGCTTCCAGGGAAAATAGTTTTAAACATCTGCTATGACAAATGAAGCATTGCAAGAGAGCATGCTGTCAGTAAGAGACTCGGCTGCCTGCTGCTGGAGTTGGTGGTCGGCCTGTAGAGGGAGCCCCTGGTTATGACTCTGTCTATGAACTACACTGGCACTACTGTCTAATTGTGTGGTGTATATTTTTGCAGATTTTTAATAGCCTTTGGGGAAACATATAGAAAAATTATTATATTTGAACTCTTTCTATTTTTGTCTTCTCTACACAACACACACTGAGGGGGGAGGTATTCATAGCAACTCAAAGTTCAGATTTCAAACAAGTGATTAGAATAAGAAATATTTTCAGTTAAGGTTAGCCTGGGATGTGATACAAAAGCAACAATTTCTGGTTAATGAGGATTCGGAACCCTCAGCTCTCCCCTGCTTCTCCCTCTTTCCACCATCATCTCCATAACATCAGTCATGATCTTTGACCTGAGGGCCATACCCCGTGTCAGCTGAAACTAATTAGCCTTTGATCGCTGGTGACTGCACACAACACGAGTCACACCCGAGAGGTGGTTTTACCACGGGATCTGGTTGCTACACTGACATGAGCACAAAAAATACCTTGGTGTGAGACATACCTTTAAGTGTAACCCGAAATCCACATCGACAGTTCAGGCTTCAGGTATCTGTGGAGTATATCCGTCACACTGGTTCTTGTTGAACACAGTGCAAGGTCTAATATAGAAGAATAGCCTCATATGCAGAACTCAATTAAAATGTCTTGCTAGACACTGGCTCATTATAGAGCCTGTATTTGTACAGTTGAACCATTTATCTTCTCCTAATTAGTTATAGATCAATAAAGCAATTTATTTTGCAGTATGCTCAGAGATTCAGTGGAGGAGTTAAAGCATGAAAAACGCAATGCAGCCTGACCATGCAGACAGGAATATGACTCCTCAGATTTCCCTGTAGGCTGTCCCAGTCACATATTATGTGTCGCAAAAATATCTTATCAATTACTAAGTTCCAGCTTGTGTGTGGAAAAGCAGAAACAGTATATATGTGCGTATACTGTATAAGCTTAATCAGCATCAAAGAAGGTAAATAACAGTACTTTGTGTTGTGTCAAAGGTTTTTTTTTTTCCAGGAATTTTTATCATTAATCATTAGCCTGTCCTCCTTTCTCCAGGGCTCAGCAATGATGGCAGCTAATTAAGTAGTGGCTGGTGTCAAGTGTGCTAGGAGACCATGTTAGGCAGGGCGCTGTTCCCTCAAACCACTGACTTAAAAGGCATTTGTTCTCTCTTTCTCTTTCTTCTTTCTTAAACTTGTCTTTTGTCACCCATTTCTTTGAAAAGTAGCAATCCACAGTTCTTTTCCTCAAATTCTCTTGCTTCAAAATAAAGAGCAATAAATTATGCAGCATGAACAGTTGAGACATGCACACATGCAAAATGGTCTGGCCTTGTTCACAGTAAAGCTGGTGGTAGACAAAATTTGGCAGTATGATTTGAGGCATTTCACGAGTAGCAGGGAAAATTCCACATTTTTTTCCCTCAGACGTAGAGCTGGTAATATTTTACTTTGGTATCCCAGAAATGACTACAAATTGTAATAGCTTTTTTTTTTTTTTTTTTTTTTTTTTTAAGTAGAACG
>VUQI01017338.1:35005-52869 GCA_015106735.1 Paratilapia polleni
TACTAATTTTAAATGTTTTTTTTTTTTTTTTTTTTTTTTTTTTAAAGGTGGAAGAGCAACATTGAGTGAAATGGCTTTGTGTGTGGTACTACCAAGATGGTAAAGTAACACCCATTAAAACCTAATTTGCACCTTTAGGCAGTTCATTAATATACTGAATGGTAGAATCACACCAATATACTCTGTCCTCACCTTAGGGCACCATCTCTATTCATCAAAACACACACAGACACACAGACACACACATTTCTCATTTTCACTAATATTAGTCACCATTACTGAGCAAAGAAGCAGCACTTGTGAGACAATAGACACTTATGTATGTAATGTCCTACAGTCACTGTCAGCCCCTCTGAAAGCCCTCTTTGATATCATTATTTATCATGTGGATGCTAAACATGATTTGGTGTGATCTGTGTTTGAAACAGTGACACATTTAACACTTTCAAACATGAATTCCTGCCAGTTTCACTCTGCTGGCCGAGAAATGACATAAAGATAATAGAAATATTTATTATGTAGTCTTAAAATTAATGTCACTTTATCAACATGCTGCAGGCGTGTCATAATTTTTTTGAATGGTTTACATTATCATTTGACTTGAATATCTTTTTCTGGGAGGTTATCACTTGAGTAATTGCCAGAGGCATCAGTGATCCAATCAATCAGTGTGACTGAACTTCGCACACTTTGCAGGCGTTCTCCTCAGTGGAGGCCACACATAAACAAATATGCCTTTTACACACACACCCTGAGGCTAGGCTACAAATGCTGCAGTTCTGCTCTCCACCAGCAGATGACCAGTTCTCTGTCTTTTCCCCAGTGGACTGTTCTGTCTGGGTTGTCCATGAATTTCCCTTTCTTTTCATCACTCTCTGATGTCCAGCTGCTCCTGTCAACACCTTCTTACAGCAAGCAATTCATTGCAACATACTGGCAGCTGAGACCCCTGTGATGAACTTCAATCTGCCGTTTGCAGTGGGGGCTTCACCCTGAGTCCGGCTAATCAAGGGGAACACCCCCTTCCAAGAGGGAGGGCATCTACAGACAGATTGAGCCCAAGTTACCCCGTAATTACCCTGCCACTGCCCCTCTGCTGCAAGCTGCTGCATCTGAACCCAGTCAGCAGAGGAACAGACACTTTGGTGATTACTTTCCAATCTGTTTAACAGTGAACAACAACAACCTATGTGCTTCCATTACGCTCATAAACCACAACTTTCTTTTTTTTTTTTTCTTGAAAACATTTTTAAGGGGTCACAGCACCAGGCATTTTGTTATGCTTCCTACGGTAACACAGTGCAAATGTCTTTTGCCTCAGGTTTCGATTATTTCCAACTTGGTACAGTCCCTGGGGGGAAGTTCTCGGGGCTTTCTGAATTTTATTAAAGCCTCTACAGCTGATTACTTGGAGTGAGGTGCACAGGTTGGCGCATTTTAGGAGTGGAGTGGAGGCCTGACAGGGTCATGTTTAACATGTCCACAGGCAATCAATTCACCTTAACCCCTCCTGGTACTCCAACCCTCTCCACCTAAGCTGTCCTTAATAACCAGGCAATGGCGAATTACTGATAAGGCACTGGGGTCTGTGACCTATATATCCCTCCCTGTATGTATTGGAAAAATCCACCCTGAAAGAAGTGTACATTTATAATGCAAAGAAGTGACAAAATTTAACAATCACACATTAAATGGCCATGAAATTCACTTTATTCCTTAGTTTGTGCCTAGAACTGGCTTGGTATTAGCTGGGTCAGGAATTGCAGTGAATTGTATTGAATTGCGAGAAAGATGCAGCACAGTTAGTTGTTGAGAGAAAATCAGTAAAATCCTATACAAAAAGTAACAGCTAGATTCTTTATAATTCAAAAGAATCTATTTTTGTGCTTATGCTATATACTAAATTATTTATAACAAATCTGAAATTCTGAGGAGGGCAAAGCTAAATGTAATGTCAAGAAGACTGATGAAAAACACATTTTAATTTATTTTTTGTTGTTTTTTATTGTGTTTTGCTGTACATTCATTCATTCATCCATTCATCCACTTAGCATAGAGTTATTAATGCTATAATAGATTTTGTTTATAATAACACAGATTTATTGTAATTCTGGTGTTTTGCCTGTAACTCTGGAAATAGTCTATATCTCAGTGGTTACACTGCATTTCTCTTACATGTCAGTGACCCCTGTGTAAGTTTTTACTTAACAAGCATGCAAAGGGTTCTACATTTGCCCTCATATGACAGTGACTAATTGCCCTGAGGATGCGAGCTGCTTGTTAGGCTAAGGGAGAATTCTCTTGCTCTTCAGCTGGCTAAATTCATTATTTCTCCTTTTCAATTCACTCTACCTCATCTTATAAAGGTTAGAAGCCAGATATGAAGGTTTTCTTTCTAATTGTATGTTGCTAATTTTCCATGTAGACTTGTTCCCAGTTGTGTTTTTCAGCATGGATAGCTCTCATACACTGTAACTCTGAGACCAGTTCAGCCTAATGTGAGGATTTTTCATTTCATTTGTTTTTTTCTTTTTTCAAGCTATCAATATATATATATAAATTTAGTTGAATCTTTTCCTCTAAAGCTGCACTATGATCAGTTTTTGTTTATGGTATGTTCAACACTTTTGTGCAAAAGCTGAGGATTGACTGGGGATTTTCAAAACAGCTGTATATATACTGAAGCAATGTAGCTTTTATCCTCATATTACATCATTGTTTAAATGCTATATTACTTATAGCAACTGCTTTATTTTTCATAAAATTAAGCGTGGAAAGACTACTTGTGTACACTGTCCCTCCTGCTCTATTTGACATTTTGTTGCCAGCTGTCCTGCCTTGTCCCATCTCTCTGGTCAGATCCTTGTCTTGTTGTTTTTTCAATGAGGTACCTGTGCAGCTGTCAGGGTCGCGGCTGTTTAGACAATTAAGAATGTTAGACAGAGGAGGTTAGTGAATCACTGAGAACATCAATCTGGCTGGACATTGTGCTCTCACATTACCACCCTGCTGTTTTGGTATTTATGCCCACTGTTTACACAGAGCACACAGAAGGGGTCCTCCAATCAATGCCATTATCTTTGTTAATACTACTGGTACAGATCTGCCAGACTCTCATCCCTTAATGATCAAAATTAAGGTGAACTGCACCACAGAAACTTTGCTCACATAAAGCAGTTAGCATTAATCTATTGCACCTCCTTCCCTCATGTTGTGTTATACAACAGCTGATTTTCTGCATCGATGCTCCTTCTCGAGGATCTCCTCCACTCTCCACATATACAGCGTCTCAGCCACCTTCCCTTGTGTTCAGCGCCATTTCACCCCACCTTCCCCCAACCTTTGCTGCCCCTTGCCTGTCCCTGGACAGGTTTCAGCATATAAATTTGAAAATGATTTGTCCTGCCCTCTTAATAATAGATGAGAGAGCAGAGTCAGGGTCCCTTCAATAAACTCCATCCTCGCTTTAATTAGTGAACAAAAACGCCAGGCCTGCTGAGGACTCTGGCTTTGGCTCTGTGTTAGTAATTAAAACTGAAACCACCAAAAGGAGAGGAGAGGAGAAGGCTCTATTTTTAACGGGCAGGCTGTTTGGTGCCGAGTGCCCGTATAAGGTTCTGCAATAAAGAGTGATAATGAAGGTGTGAGACCTCTGGGGGCTGACTGGGCGCTCGCTACAATGGCTGCTCTCACACCAGACTGAAATACAGGGAGCAATTAGAGGAGGCACTGCATAGACTGGCCACCAGAGATTAGTTAACACCTCAGGAGCTCCGCTTCAGGACAGGCACATGCTTGTTTTCTTTCTCTCTCTTTTGCTTTCAAGATAACGCACTGAGGCCTTAATGATGAGATTTATTTTATTCAATTGTCATCTCAGACAGAGAACATTTTAAGTGGTCTTGTTGCAGGTTGTGTTGGTAGAGGTAGGGTCATTGATCTTTCAAAGATTTGTAGTTTTTCTTTTAAATTATTCACACACGTATTTAAAAAAAAAAAAAAATCTCTGTCACAAGCGTTTTCTGCACATATGGATTTTAACACTATGACAAGCACTGCCTGAGTTGGAGGAGACCTTAAGCCCAAGAACCAATCAAGAGGACATTGTTAATGGAGGCCACATATAAGCCGTTAAGCCAGTATATGCATAATGTTATTTAATTGGAGTCATAAAAAGCCAATTAACCCCCACCCCCCTGCTCTTTCCCTCTCTCTCATTCTCTGTCTCTTCCTCTGTCAAATCACTATGAGTATGTGATGCTAATGTACAAGTGTGTATTCTTATTAAAAAAAAAAAAACACCATTATTTTAAAGTAATTTTTAAAAGCGAATAGGATATCTGAAATTATTCGTGCAATATTCAGATATGTATAGCTTCTTATAAATAGGCAAATAAAAATGATGACCTTTTTTCCTATTGAAATATTTGTAAAAAGGGGAGACCACAAAGGTGAGAGTTTTCATGTGATCAGTCTTTTTTTTTTCGCCTTCTCATTCTCTGAATATAGGGATTTTGACAATATATTTGCTCCCAGGAAAATAGCAACAGTGGGTCGCAATATTGGATCTGTCAGGCTCAGGCCATTTAAATTTCAATGCCAGTAAAGTGGGGGAAGCAGACACTGTTAAATATGATGCTTGAATGAAAATCTAAACCCTCCAATACCTCTAAGCAATGTAACTCAATGAGATGAATTAACTGTAAATGCCTCATTCTCTGTGTGAGTGTCTTCCAATTTAAAATCTCATTATTCATATAAGATCCTGAACAAGGTGACTCTTAGGATAGATCGAATAAGTGAAGATAATCTTACCGGACAGTTTTATGCAAATAGGAAATGTATTGAATCAACTATGAGGAGAATGGGGAATCAAATAAGCTAATAAAGTAGAGTTAGGATGAAAAACACCCTGAATAATGTTTCCTTCCTATCTCAGCTCAGTGCTTATATCACTGGCTGTGAAGTTACAAAGTGTATTAATTCAAAGGATGCTGTCATTTAATGTGCATTCTCTTTAGTATTTTGCAAGTAGTATTAACAGTCTGCTTCAATAAGCTTTTCAGTGACACTGAATCAGTGAGCTGCTTAATCTCTGTTGCCACAATCTTCAAATCATCACAGTAACAATATCTTAATATTTATTCCCAGCAATACTTTTTCTGTGAATAGTAGCGTAATTTACACCTTGAGTGCAGGTAAAAAGAGTAATCGTAGTAATAATTATTGCTCTGGCTTACTTGAAAGAGTAACCACTAATAAATGTTTGTTGGAGAGGTCCATCAGACAAGGATTGATTACAAGCCATCCCAGTCAGGGCTGCATAGGTCTGCACAAGTTCATCCATAATTCATAGTATAAATAATGTAACATTCATTACAGTGAAAATATGAACTTTTGTTATGGTTTGTGTAGCAGACATTCTGCTTATAAAGCTAACATACTCAGTGCTTTAATTTGTTCTTCACCCCAAGGGTGAAACCAAATGACAAATGCAATGATATAATTATATAATAGCCTCACAGACAAGGCTTGTAGATAAAGGAACTCTGACATGGCCATGTGTGCTATTAAGAGGGGAATGCGTTGTATTTATTAACCTGCAGGATTAACCTTGTCCAGCAACTATACATTAGAAGTCAGGTTTGTTTACTTATTTACATTTGGTCACATGCACATAATGTGAAAGAACTGCTCGGTGTTATTAGAGCGGCAGGAGTAGCTCTATTGGACTAAAATGATTTGCTCAATAATTGTGTATACAGGAAGATTCCTGCTACACTTTCTTTCAGAGCTGAAGTAATTTACCACTCAAAGACATCTCAAGAGACTTTTTTTTTGTGGATTTGTAAGATTTATAGCAAAGACAGCTGTGTGTCATCGGCTCTGAGGCTACTGAAGGCCCACCCATCACTCCACATTAGGACTCCTTTGAACATAAGTATATTTCACTCTGAGTTAGTGACATGCCGTGTGAATCTGTGGATGTGAAATTATACACATTTGAGCAAACAGTGGTTAGAGGAAGATAAGAGTGGAGGAAAAAGCTAGGAATTATAAAGGAGATCAGAGAAATTATGTGCAGTGCATTTTCTAGGCTTGAACTAATTTCCTAGACAAAAATGCACATGATTTGCTTTGGCAGCTCAGCTAGTACGAGCACTTTGTCTGATGAATGAAATACATGTTTGTGAACATGGTATGTTGTTCCACAACCTACAATGCTTCCTCTGCAGCCTCTCAGAGAGAAAATTGTCCTTCATTCAACCACACGGGTAAACAATTTCACTCTTACTCAGAGGAATGTGACAAAGTTTGGGAATAGGGATGTGAAAAGGAGTGAGAAGAAAGACTGCAAATCTCAAACAGAATGTGCTTGGCAGAAGGTGAAAAAAAAAGATATAATAGATTGAGAAATGCTGTAAATCTGTCAAAATAAAGGGAAACCTGTGGTGAGAAAAAGAAACCTCTCCTCTTATCTCATCTGTCTCTACTAGACTGACCAGATCCATCTGGATCAAAGCATCTCATGCAGGTATGTCATCTGCAAATCTCTCTACACACGTTTACTCAACATAAGGCATCACTTCCTACAGAATATTTATCTTTATTCTATCTCAGAATAAATCAGTCTTACAGCTTCCCATGTTATGCTAAATTTAATTCTACCCAGAAACTTCTGTGACTTAACATCCAGCATCAGGAGGCTGTGTGTTTAACTAGAAATGCATGTGGTTTGAATAGACCATATTTTCTCTGTGGAGAAGCACTTCCTGCCTGACCATCCTATTTGATTTGATGGGTTATTAAACACTTCTGTCAATAAAAAGCGTGGTGAATGCTAATTTCTGAACCCTCCATCAATAAATGACCATGAAACCAATGCAAATTAACCTCTAAATGTCATGGGAAAAGCTAGTGTCACAGTCATTACTGTATGCGCTTTAGAGATAAATCTTGGTGACTACACTATACTGGACATATACATACATATCACAGACACTGAAGTATGTATTTGTAAATCATATATCAATATTAATAGGCTTTTATACATATTCAATGCATAATTAATATTGCTGCTTTAGCAAAAGGCAGCAAATTCTTTGGTGGTTCATCCTGGTTGTGAGCAGGTGAGATGGTGGAAGCCATTAATGTCTTATTACCTTATTGATCTTGAGTCTGTGTTGTGTACAGTGTGTTGGTGATAATGGAAGTAAACTGTCAATTATAGAATAAGTCTAGGATATCGCAAATTCCATGAAATGACCATAACAAAAATAAATTAATTAATTAATTTAAAAAATCATCCTATTAATGAGTACTGACTGTGAGAAAGCATCCCAAATATGTTGTCCTGGTGCTGTAAGTAACCACTATGGTTGTCAAATCTGTGTTTTAAAATAGTTTTATGGAACTTGCTGAAATTATCTGTTTTTAACATTATTTTTTTATCTTCAGTAGTGGGGTAGTTGCCTTCACACTAACAGTGGACCTTCAGAGAGAGTGTACACATTGGAAATAATTTAGAGAAGACATATGTGTTAGATTAATGGGCAGGTGAAATCATGTCTAATTACTCTGAGGTATTTATGTGAGAATTTAGCCAAATCCTTTGGAGACATTATAAGGTTACAATACAGTTGTGTGAAAAAGAACGTTTTCACAGGACTCTACGCACTCCAGTGAAAAGCTAAGTATACCCCGTGATTCAGTAGCTTGTAGAACCACCTTTAGCAGCAATAACTTAAAGTAATTGTTTTCTGTATGACTTTATCAGTCTCTCACTTGATTTTTAGAATCAAGAATTTTAGCCCACTCTTCTTTACAGTGTTGCTTAAGGTCACTGAGGTTTGCAGGCTTTGCTTATGCACAGCTTTCAAGGTCCTCCCGCCACAGCATTTCAGTCAGGTTGAGGTCTGGACTTTGACTGGGCCATTGCAACACCTTGATTTTTTTGTTTTTTGGCCATTCTGTTGTAGATTTGCTGCTGTGTTTGGGATCGTTGTCCTGCTGTATGGCCCAATTTTGGCCAAGCTTTAGCTGTCTGACAGATGATCTCACCGTTAACAGTAGAATAGTTTAGTATACAGAGAGTATGCAGAGTTCATAGTCAGCTCAATGACTGCAAGGTACCCAGGTCCTGTGACTGCAAAACAAACCTAAATCATCACCCCTCCACCACTGTGCTCGACAGTTGGTATGAGGTGTTTGTGCTGATATGCTGTGTTTGATTTTCACCAAACGTGGTGCTGTGTATTATGGCCAAACATCTCCACTTTGGTCTCGTCTGTCCAAAGGACATTGTTCCAGAAGCCTTGTGGTTTGTTCAGATGCAACTTTGCACGACACCTAAGCTGTGCAGTCATGTTCTTTTTAGAGAGAAGAGGCTTTCTCCTGGCAACCCTTCCAAACAAGCCATACTTGTACAGTCTTTTTCTAATTGTACTGTCATGAACTTCAACATGCTAACTGAGGCCTGTAGAGTCTGAGATGGAGCTCTTGGGTTTTTTGCAGTTTCTCTGGGCATTGGCGTGAATTTGCTGGGATGCCCACTCCTGGGACGATTGTGGCATTGTATTAACACATACCTGAATGCTCCAGACCAGGAAACTGCTAAAAAGGATGCTTTTATAGAAGTGGTCACACTTGCTGATGATCAGTTAATCAGATGCATTTGACTAGCAGCACATGGCTGCCATTTACCCTCTCAATTCCTATAGAAGCAGTAAGGGTACTTACTCTTTTTTACAAGATTCAGTCATGTGAAAACTTTCTTTTTCACAGGACTGTACATGTTAAATATCAGTGTGTTTGTGGATAAATGCAGTCTTCACCAAAATTGACGGTCTGATGCATAAAAATATACCAGTGTGTGCCATTTAAACCCAATGTCACATGTTGGATTTGTGTAACAAGATCCAAACAACTAGAAATTTATTTCAGAGTAAACTATAATACATTATCTTCTATGCTAACCCACAGGAGGTGTGGAAAAATGGTCTTAATTGTGCATTTTTGGTTTTTAGTAATACAAAATTATCTATTCATAGTCTCTTAAGTTGTGCTTTTAATATTGCTTTGTATTCATGAAACATAGATTTGCTTCCACACAGAATTATGTATGCTTTCAGATAATATTCAGTAAAAATAAAATCCATTAGGGCAAAAAAAGCAAGGGAAATGCAAAAACTGTGGCTTTAATGCAACAAATCATTTGCCATTAACCTCACCTGTTATTTTATGGTAAGTAGGGTCTGTGCTATTCTAATAATAACTTCTAACAGAAACCAATCAGGTTAGGATCCGACCACAACATAAAAAAAACACTGACATCGTGACCCTCTATCCATTACACATACTACTTTTTGACATGCAGCTCTACAATGGGGCTTTTACATTTTGCATTTGTGATGTTTCAGCTGTTCCAGGTGTCAGGTCTGACCACACAACTGTGATGACAGAGAGAAAACAGCCCTAATGTATGATCCTGTTCTGTCACGACAGGTCAGTACCACAGCTCATTCAATTGCAGATGATACGCCAGGTCCCACAACACAGGCCGACAAAGAGGAAAATACAACTGTTTGAGTCCTGTAAGCGCTGTAAGTCTCTGCTGTTGCTGTCCTTTTCACTGCCAATATGAACAGAAATGTCAACAGTGAGCATCTGTCAGCACCTTGTGTCAGATAATCACAGGAAGCGGGACTTGTTATAGCCGAGTTCATAATGCTCACCTAAATCCCTCACTGGGCATCAAGTGGGGCAGTATTATTCTCTGATAAGCCGATACAGCGTTTTACCGTAAAACGATTATCAGTTACAACTTCTTCCAAAACAAACATTGGCTGAAAAGTGATCATCAAAGGGTCATGCATGCTTACTAAAGCTCATGCTGTAGATACGGAACATACTGCTGAGCTTAAACATACAGATAAAAAAATATTCACTTGTTTATTATGCCTTGACATTTGAAAAACAACAAAGTGTGTCTTTTCTGAATGTTGACGTCTGTGATTCGGGAATATGAATCGGCCGACTGTGGCTTCTCTGTGATGTGCTCTTTAGAGTCATATCTGAGTGCAGAAGTAACCATTTATTTGAAAAGCAGATGAGAGTCTGCAGCAATATTAAATTTCTTTGCATAAATTGTTCACAGGAATTTATTCAATAGATCCAAAGTTTGTTTCCTCACTACTTTTTATGGACTGTGAATAGATACAGGTACAACACAGCCAAGGGATCTTTCACAGTAGGGAAGTCATTAATTTGGTTGCTATTGATTCTGATATTGTCCCATTGGTATCACTATAATGGTGTGAGGGAAAATCAATCCAAACTTTATCCTCTCGTGGATGCTAATGTTTTTGTTACATGTTTTCCTGAAGCTCTTAAACTCTTGCAGGGAAATTATATATAGACATGTATGGTTCATAGATTCATGATTGTGCACAAGTGTCCAGGATTACTGTACATGTAGATATTTTTCTTCCTAAGGACCCAATACTATTTATGGTGACATTTGGCACCACTGTTTGAAATTAAAAATGTATTTTTCAACAGTCAGTTGTCGTCTATTTATACTCATTGGGTTTTTTTCATGGTTTTGTTTCACTGTTGATACCCAGCCTGGCAAATCCTACAGCTTGTTGAGACTTTGGAGACAGCAATAATCAGGCATTTGAAGAGAAGTACACCACGATGATTACTCTATACAGTTATATATACTCCATACAGTGTGCATTTTTTACTCAGCTCAGTATTTGTGGTTGTTACCTGCATGTTTGATATAACCAGTCAAGGAGATGCTGCATTAATAACTACCACAAAAATGGCCTATAATATAGTACATACAGTATAATTATAAATTTGAGCATACCTAACAATCTGTCTACAACCAGATATGTCTATTAGTATTCATGTTTAAAATAGAAGTCATTGTTTGATGGTGATTCTATTGGAAATATCAACAAAATATCTATTGGAAAAATAAACAAAATTCCTAGATATGCCAGAAAAGTTTGAATAAAATTGAGAAGCTATACAGAGCTGGATTAAAGTAAAGTAAAGTAAAATAAAATAAAAAAAAATAAAAATTAACTTTAATTTGTTCATATAATTTGTTTTATTTGTAAGAAAAACTGTTGTTTGTTTTTTTTTGTGCAATGGTGTAAAAAAGATAATCATACATTTTATGTATAAATTTGGAACACAGGTTGTTGGTTAAAAACACCATAGTGTTTCTGTGCCACAAACTACCATACTCTGTAAATAAGGGAAGTTTACTATTATTATTGTCTGCCACAACTGTAAAGACTCGTTTTCCAAAGACAGACTGATACTGCACAAATCAGCTTGGTAAAACACCCTTGTTAACATTTTAAACCTACGGCATCATAAAAGGTGATGCCGGGGAATTTTGGACTCCCATTCCCCCTAAATCACACACTCTTGATTTGCAATTCCAAATCTAGAACATAAATAGGGCTTCACGGCAACAGCGTGAATCCAAGTAAAAAAACCTTGAATAGATTTTGAATTTTAAAAGCTAGATCAAATGAAAATCACACAAAGGCACCAGCAAGTGGAATTGAAAGTGTGATACAGATGAGGGGGGTGTTGAAGGGGTACGGATGAAAACAGGATTAGACTCCACAGGCCTGGTTCCCACAGATTGCCTGAAATGGGGAACAGATTTAAAGCAGGTACTGTGTGTTGACAGGTTTGGAGTTTTTTTTCTTTCTTTTTTTTTTGCTCAGGCATTTCCCTTTCCTTTTTTTCAGCATGTCTTACACATTTAACTAGACCCATGTCAAAACCTGTTTACATGTCATGAAAAGAAGCAGAACATGTTCAAATCGGGTAAGCTATTGAAGAAAAAAACTTGGATGATTTGACAGTTTGAGTCTCTTTAATATTGCCCACTTTGAGGAGGCTGAAACAAATATTATGCATGTCTACCGTTTCGCTGTTTCTGTGCTACTAAATGATGTTGTAATTGATGCTGATTAAAATAATGCTATTTCTATGTTGAGGCAAGTGTAAATTCTACTCTTGTCTACATGTGATACGCACATACAGGAGCATACAGTAGTTCAGAGGCCATGTTGTTGTACCTTGATTTTCTTCTACAAATCAAATACAAGCTGCATGCTTAAGCGTTTCCATGTATGTCAGCAAGTTTTAGAGATTAAACTGTTTCATGTTTAATGGGATAAGGAGGAACATGAGCTTCTATCCAATCCTGGCCCAATTGAGTGTTTTTAATGCAATTTGTCAACTCCCTCTGCTAGTGGGATTTGTTCCATACTGTTAGATGTGGAGTCAATTACATAGTATCTCTGAAGAGTATTTTGCTTGAGAGATTGCTCATCTGGCAATATTAAAGCTACTTAGTATATGTTTGGCTGGAATGAAGGAAGTACAGTTAACAGGTTTTTAAATTCCAAGCAGCTTTTTAAAAAATATAATTTAGTGGATGCTATTTGAAAATGCACGATTTACCTCTTGTTGTATCAGTACACATTAATATAGAAGTATATGTGACAGTAATAATATGGATTGCTTCTCTCAAAACAGAGAGCAAATAAAACATTCACTTAAGTCTATATATGATTCTGAAATGTCCAATATGATTAATGATAGACTCCCAGCATTACAAATGACTCACCGGTTAATGTTAACAAATATTCTCCCTTAAGGGCCTCTATTAATAATTTCATATTCTCTCCAAATATTATTCTATCCACCTGCTGCGTGTGATCCTATTTTCCCTTTTTTTTTTTTCGTTTTGTGATCATACATAATTTAGTCCCTGGCCACATCTAATAAATGATGTTGACATATGCTCTTGCAGAGAGCACTGCCTGGAAGTGTTGGTTGATAAGCTTCTTTGCATTCTCACTGGATCCAATTTTGCCCTATCAGTACATGAGTGTGTGTGGCTCTGCTCACATCGTCCACCAGGCCTCGAGATGTCCCGAGGCTTCCGATTAGTGAAAACTGTTCGGGGGGAGGGGGGATTTGTGTAAAATTCAAATTTGTCACCAATAGTATGTTTTTTTAGTGGTCCCAGTTTTCAACCCTCACCCTTTTGTGAACAAGGTTACACTCAAAGTCATATCTATGTGGATTTTCATATTTGAAAATCCACATACATATCTGTGCTCCTTTTGGTTTTAAAAATAGATACCAAGGACAGTTTTCAATTGCACCCCACTGCATGCAGTGGAGAATTGCATAAAAACTAGTGTTTTTCAGGCGTGGGTGTGTGTGTATATGTAGAGGGTTTGGGAAGGGCTTGTTGTGTGTGGGCGGGGGTCATGAGCCACTTTCACACCCACAATACTGCAAGCATGCTGCATATAAACTGCGCCCACCAAGCCACCAAAATGTGGAGATGGATTAAAAATTGAAATTGCTTTAAGCGCTTATATCCAAATATTTGTCCATTCTCAGCCTGAAATGAATTCCTACAGTTCCAATTCAACTCCACCCCTCCCACCTCTTCCTCCTCCTCTTCTTCTTCTTCTTCTTCTTCTTCTTCTTCTTCTTCTTCTTCTTCCCCGGCCCCAAGCATTACGCGAGAGAATCAATTCGATCAATTCCCCTCTACCAATTGTTTGTTGTATTTTTTTCTGCTGACCACACCTCAAGGATTAATATTTGATTAGCCTTTAGGAGGGGTGGAAAGTACTTATTAACCTTATTTGTCAATCTGTCAGTGCCACTGTGTGAATTGTGCCTTGCGGCGGGGAACACAGGGCTGGAGGGGGGGAGGGGATCACTTCAGGGAATATCATGTCTTCCAATGACTGCTCTCCTCTGGATGTTTCATCATAATTATCCTTTTTCGGCTGCTGCCACAAGCATGACAGACATTTCTGCATTTTGAATACATTTGTTAATTGATAGTATGAGATGCTGTTCCACAATGATATAATGGTATTGATGTTTAGCTGCTGTTTCCTTCCACAATTTGCCCAATTATGCCAGCTTCTCTTCTCAGTGAATTACAAAATGGGGTTATGGTTGCTAATTTTAATTCATAATGATTGTTTGTAAACAAAAAAATGGAGTTTGTTGCCATTCAGGTCATTTTCATCACATTCCATGAAGACAAAGCATTTACTCATTTTGAAATTGACAAGTAAACTTCCACACTGTAAGCAGTTCTTTTTTCATTAGTAATTTTAATTAAGTCTTCCACACAGCACTGAAATTGACTTTATGTATAATTGTTCATTATATGTCTTGTTTTCCACAATGGGGAAATTAAGGGGCCTCAAACGGATGAATCTGAGACATGATTAGTCTTGTTCATCCCAAATGTATAATTTTTTTTTAATGCCTGGCGTGAGCTTTGCTGCAAAGTGAAATTGATACTTGGTATATGAAAACATTTAATGAATTGCCAATTTTGTTGTCAAAATCAAGCTAACAGATATTCTTAGGGGAAATTTAAGGGGGGAGTGGGATGCACATTTGAACATTCAAGCTTTGCAGTTGGACATTCAGATTGATTTTTTTTAATTGACAATTTAAAAAAACAAAAAAAAAAAACACTCTTTTCGCCGAGTTTGAAAGATTAAAAGATGCTCAGATGTGTGAAAGTCAAATACACAAAGACACATACACATTATTTAATAACCAGTGGCTTTATCTGTCTTTTGTTTACGGAGTGCAACTCTTGCATCACAGCCTGTGTACGAGGGTTTGACTGTCTCTGTTTGGGTCTGAGTCTGTTTGTGTCTAAATGATAACACCTCTCCATGCTCAGTGGAGGCCTCCCAGATCCGTCTCCTCAACCTCTGTTTTATCTGTGATCATACGCCCCCATGCTATCGAGCTCAGTCAAAGACCATCCCATGGTTTGCAGTGTTAATTACAGATCCTTTGATGTGATAGAACATAGCCCTGTAGAGATTGATTACTCTTTGAGCTAAGTTGTCTTCCAATTACTTAGACAATTAGCCAACTAATTAAAATACTTACCCTGTGCATTGAAAAAAGAAGAGGAGTACTGCTGTGAGGATCTCCCTTGATATATGAGCTGCCAGGGATTCTCAGAGTGTCTCAGCTGAGGAGAAGTAGGCCTGGTGTGCTGACTGCAGCTCAGGAAAAGGACCCAAAATGAGCCACTGCAGCAGACGGTGATAATAATGTGGATCAAGCATTTGGAGACGTTTATCACTTCTTGTTGATTGAGGATAAGAATGTTAGATAAGGGGATGAATTGATGTTTGACAATCCTTTTTAGAGCTGTTTTTAACATCTGACAAATATTAACTTTTCAATGACAAGCTCAAATATTGAACATTTCTAAATAGTTATTGGTTCTGTTGATCATTTGAATTTAATCTATGCAGACTACAGATGGAAAAAAGCAAAGAAGCAATGCTCAGCTTCTCCTGACAAATAACAAGTCAGTGGACTTGAAGTCACTGAAGCATGTCTGAATATTTACACTCCAATCATTTGTAATTAGTCTGAAAATGTCAGTTTGGGACTCTTTCATTAATGGATCCATTGAAGAATTTGGTCCTCTGATAAAAAAGGGGAAATAATTTATTAATTTCTCAAGAGACTTAAAAAATAATTCTACTTTTTGATAGCAAACTGTTAATGTTTTTTGACTGTTATTAAAACACTGAATAAGGTGCTCATTCATCAGCTAGGAGTAGCTGTATTTGCTGTTTTTCTTTCAGCAGCATGCAAAATAACAGACCTGGACTATTTTTATGTCTAATGTTGAATTGCAAACCAGCCTATCTGACTGACCTGTGATGCTCCTAACACATAATGACAGAGGAACTCATGATGAAAGTTTTTTTTTCTTTTTTAAGCATTTTTTTTTAATTTGATAGATGCATTAGAAATGAACACATGCAGTAGAGGAGAGATAGAGGTATGGCACCATAAACAAAATGAAACAAAAAAAAAATAGTTATTTGCAATCTTCTCCCAGAAACACAATTACTGGACACTATCAGCAGGACAATATCGCATGTCAGTGCCATCTAAAATCTGTTAAAACTGTTAGTCCCAAATTCAAACCATTTTTTTTTAACCTGGCAGAGTTATGGTTAAGTGTCGGCTTAAGGAAGAGGCTCAGGAAGACTTGGTTAGTGTTACAGAAAGATCATCAGTGACACTAAATGTTTCCTCCTTTGCTTACAGAGAAAAAGAGTCATAACAATTCCTTTAGTGGCTTTTTTCTTGCACACCTTGTTTTTGTCACTTTCTGACTAATGCTGATGGTTTTTAAGGAGAGATTATGGAAAGATTTTTTCATAACCTTTACCTGCACCTGGTACTTTAAAAATTTGTGTTCTAAGACTGAACCTGGAAGTGGACAGTGCACAAATTAAAACAAGCAGTTATACAGAAGATTAAATCACTGCTCAGACAGAAAGGTGCTCAGTGGTTTTCCTAGTGGCCTCTATATATGATTAAAACATTAGCCCAGTAAGCATTACTGTGGTTTTGTATTTAGACATTCTTTCTTATTCTTTCAACTCTTGAAAGTCTACTAAGTGGCATATGGTACACTAAATGCAATCAAAAGGATCATTCACAGAGTGTATCTCTTGCCACACTGAATTTCTTAAAGTTTTTTGGCTGTTGATTACTACAACTAATCCTTAATTACTATTCAGACTTGTCTCAGGGTGAAAAATCACAGATTTAAATTATCTTCAGACTACTGAGTATATTTCATGTTGTTTATGTTTGGTGTTGCAGTTCATCTCTTAAACTATGATGTCTGTGATTCCTTTGACTCTACAAGGCAACATTTCAGTGGGTTAAAATTATTTATTTATTTTTTTGTACTCGGCATCTGACTGAATCTGTCATGCCTATTGTCACGTCCCTTTAACCCCAGCTGGGCAACTCCATTATTGCCCCTCCATTGTAATGTTAATGCTGTGTTATCTGTGCAAGGGACAAATATGCCAGGGACAATGGGGGTGTAGACATGCATTCAATTTATGCTTCCATAATTGCTTTTGATGATGTAGATAATTATGTTGTACTCCGGAGAGTTTTTGTACTGGGAAATTTGCAGAAAAACCTAAAATCTTTTGTATTTCCTGGACAAGTATCCCATGTAAATAATGTTTTACCAGTTTTCCTGAGCTGTCTAGTTTCATGTTGAGTCAACGTAGCCTTTTTTTTCGTTTTTTTTTTGTAAATACAACTAAAAATTATAACTGCCAGCAATTACTCCTTCAAGATGACTGCATAGCTATCAGAGGTAAATTAAACGCCTGTGGTGACAGCTAGAAAAGAGCCCTTTGTATTAGACAATATGATTTGTACCCCTCAGATTTATGTTCTGACACTTTGGACGGGGGCTAACCCTTAGCTTGGGAACCACTGTATGCAACTACCCAACTGCACTGTATATAAAGGAGTTAAAACTTCAAGCAGCTATAACAGCAAAATACACAATGAAAATTCAGTAATGATAATCTAATAATACCATCTTTCATAGACTACTGTTTCCAAATATATATATATATAAACTTAACACAAAAAGTAAGGAAATTTGTGTTTGGTCGATTATTTCTTTGTTGTAACAATTCTTCTTGGCAATAAATCTCATACCGTTGGAAAGCCTGTTTATTTCCCTTTAAATGGTGCCACATTTGTAAGGAAAATGGATTTGTGGGTTGAGCAGCAGAGTTGAGTATGTGGGTTGTGCCCATGAAGAACTTGCCAAATCTTCTCTGCCAATGCCAAACAGCTTATTCTGCTATTGACTCTTTGGTGTTGTTTATTGGATTGGATGATTGAAGTTTAAAGAAACAAGACATATTTGCAATCCAACAATTTATTCATTTAACAAACAGGGGCCTCAGTAG
>VUQI01017348.1:1912-14809 GCA_015106735.1 Paratilapia polleni
TTTGATAGAGCTTATAGTTAGGGCTGGATCAGGTGACCCTGAACCTTCCCTTAGTTAAGCTGCAATAGGCCTAGGCTGCTGGTGGCTTCCCTTGACACACTGAGCACTTCCTCTTCATCACTTCCTTTCACTCTCCATGTGTTTATACACCACTTGCATTTAATCATTAGTTATTATTAAACCCTGTCTCTCTCCCATAGTGTGTCTTTTGTCCTGTCTCCTTCTGCTCTCTTCTGTTTCCCCTCACCCTCAACTGGTCACCACAGATGGCTGCCCCTCCCTGAGCCTGGTTCTGCCGGAGGTTTCTTCCTGTTAAAAGGGAGCTTTTCTTTCCTACTGTTGCCAAGTGCTTGCTCATAGGGGGGCATCTGACTGTTGGGGTTTTCTGTTTAATATTGTAGGGTCTTTACCCTAAAATATAAAGCACCTTGAGGCGACTGTTGTTGTGATTTGGTGCTATATAAATAAAATAAAATTGAATTGAATTGAACTGTTGGAGAGCCAAAATACACGTCCAGGTTCTGAAACAACTGTTTGACCAAGAAGCAGGGTGATGGAGTGCTTCATCACCTGGCCTACACAGTCACTCGACCTCAGCCACACTGAGATGATTTGGACCAGAGAGTGAAGGAAAAGCAGCCAAGTGCTCATCTCAGTGCTCAAGTCTGCTGAGTAAATAAAGAGATGTGTCCAAAATTTTGATGACAGTCACAAGGCTGTAATTACGTTTGCATAATTCTTTAGTGCTTTAGATTGCTGCTCTAGTTTTCATTTTGTTCCCTTTCAGTTACTACCTCCCTTAAATATAGTAGATTATTATTAATTGCTCCATGAATTACTACAAGTTATGTTAAGGATTTCACATAAATGAAATGTAGTTTTAGAAACTAGTTTAAAGGCTCCCAAACTTGAGCATAAACAGCAAGCGGCAGTATTTTAAATGGAGATTTAATTGCTGTAAATCATCTTGCTAATACAGTTTGTGTTGATTTTTGTTTTCCTTATATTTGTTATTTATCTGTATCTGCACTGAATTCTTCCAAGCAGGCTGTACATGTCAGCATTGATATTAGATATCTTGGTGTATTTTTGTTCCATTTTGCTCCATTTTTGTTTGTTCTGGGACTTAAAACTTGTACAGTTGCCTGTTTTTAGTAGTCTCGTACCTTTTTACGTTCACAGATGATTTGGTTACATTGCCTCCCTTAAATGAAGTTTACAACAGCTGTTGAGAATATTCTGCAAGTGTCCATAAATTCTCTGATCACAGCTCATAAAATTAGATATTAGAACTGAATTCACTTGTTATTTTCCCTCCAAAGCAATGTGGGAAGAAAACCTTGAAAGATTTTGATGGCTGAATATTGCATTTAGGAACCTGCTAAAATAAGAACCAAAGACATCCTTGCATTTTCCATCTATAACAGATCATAAGTGAAGAACTTGACAAACACAGCCAGCTCACGCAGAAATGCCAAGAGGGAACATTAACCAGTCTGCCTTTCAGTCAGGGAGAACGTGCCGATAAGGCTGTGCTGAAATAATTACATTACAGGCTGAAATTAGAAGCCATTCCCTCGACAAATTTTGCCAAATGGCAGTGATTTCCCTCTACAAGCTATTCTGCTCCACTGCACAAATAATAGGCTTCCTTTGAGGTGATGAAATCACATCAGGCGATGCAAATCCACCTCACTAAGCCCATTTTAATCATCTCCTTCTTGGCCATCTAAGCTCGTCTGCATGGACAAAGTAAGAGGAGGAAATGGCCTGCCGCCCATCCGCTAAAGAGACATTCACAACTTAAATTAAAAGTTTAATATCAATATGTTTACTGTATCCTTCAGTGACAGCACGGATTTGTACCATTGATGGCTTCAGTGCAAGCTGCACCTCAAATTGTGGAAGACTGTGCATCACACCTTGCCAATTAGGACCTGTAAGCCACAAACAGTGTTGCCATAACAGACTCTGAGCTCTTGAAACCCAGAGGTGTTTTGAAATGTCAGTAATGGGGACATTCCATTCTGACAAAACTCTGAAATAGCTGAGGAAACCAGTGAGCCAAATAAACAGCACCTCACAAAGGGGGGAAAAAAAGATGCAACTGTCTTCCACTGCTTCTGGACAAAACTCAGACAATGTCTTAAAATATTGGAAGTTAAAAAAAAAGCAAAAGGTGTAGGGGAAACACTGGACACCTGGAATCATATTTTATTTGGAAAAGTGATTGATTACTTTTAAAGTAAAATCTTTAGCAATAAATGACACAAGGACTTTTCTAGTCTTACCTTTCTGGAGATTCAGAGTCAAGTTGGATGTTTTACGTCATTAAGTATAAATGCCCTTTATATGACACAGCAAGGGGATGACTCTGTGTCCATTGGTAACACATTTATCACCCAAAGGTGATAACTCTGTTGCCATGAATAACTTGAAATTACAGCAAGGCAGGGTTGAGTGTTTAATATGTTTTTTAAATGAATCAGTGTTATATTCTCTTTCTTCTATAGAAAAGCTGAAGTACAGTTTCATTAAGTTGACATTAAACACAAGTATACTTAGAAATGTCGTAAATGTTGAATAAGGGACTTCTATGATGGTTCTACTGCTGTGCTATGCAGCCTCTCATAGCACAGAAACAACAGTGCCTTTCTTTTACCCACACAAAGTTCTTGTTCTCAGATGTGGTTCTGTTCCATTCATCTGGAAAACTTTAAATCTCACTTCATGTGTTTCAGAAGTGGAACATTTAGTGTGCACAAGGCCTCTTATTTTCAAAATTGACTGGATGCTGTATGCTTTTGCTATATCTGAATTTCCACCTTCCTCTTCTGTGCAGCTTCACAAAGCAGCAACCTCTAGGGCTAAAAAATTAAGCCAACGCGAATGTGTCAGAAAATGCAGTTTTTCTAGTGGCCTCTTGAGACTGGCTACAAAAGTGAGTCGATCTCCATAGACTCTCACTTAAAAATTCTAAATAACAAGTGTCTGGATACAGGGAATTGTAGCCGGTCGCTATTTGCTAGGCCTCACTTCCACTAATTCCAGTTACTGAACTGGACTCCTCAAACATGTTTGTGGTGTTGGAGCCTTTTGGAGCATTTTTAATGGAATTATCTGACAATGTTACTTGGTACAAATTTGCAGATATCTGTGTCTGTGCACAGGACCCGTACAGTTTATTAATGCGGCTAGCTAGCCAAGCCAGCCAGCTAGTGTTAGCTGATAACTTAGCACTCCACCCTCTTGCACAAACTTCTGGCTCTTAAAATCCAACACTTCAAAAATGCAGAGTCCAAAACCAGTGGGCAACATCATGGTGGCTAAATTGATCTTTTATATATACAGAGTAAGAGCTTGATCTGGTGTCCTTCTAAAATGTGCTGTGGTAAATGTGGTGGAACTTCAAGGATTGCCTTGAGTGGGTGCAAGCTCCGTACCACACCCAGTAGATATATATGCAGTACCTTGAAAAAATATTCATACCCCTTGAACTCCATCATGTTACAACCACAAACTTAATTTTATTTTATTGGGATTTTATGTCATAGACCAACACAAAGTAACGCATAATTGTGAAGTGGAAGGAAAATGATACATGGTGTTCAAAAATTTTTACAAATAAAAAAATCAAGAGAATGTGAAGAATTAATAGCTATGATCTTCAGATCTTTTGTTTTTATTTTATGCAGTTTATGATTCTGATGGCCAATGTGCCACAGAAATGAAAGACAATCAAGCATTGCTTAGGACCCAGAGTGACTGCTGTGGGTACAGAAAACAGCTGGCCTTCTAGAGCTAGGTGTTCTACATATTGCACCTTTAAAGCTAAACATATTGATTTTCTGGTCTAATGTGGACAACAAATAAAGTGAAACAACCAAAATGTCATATCGTTAACTAATTTATATAAATATGTTATGGCTATCAATGTCACATGATGGAGACTCGGTGTTATATGAGCATTCAGTCGGTGTTGTGTTTCTGGCCAGCTGGTTAATTCAATTCCAATATAAAACATACCCATTTTCTGTGTGCTGTTTGATGCTAGGTTGACAGAGTCAGAGCTTTTTCACTAAAAGCAGCTGCCTGCCACAGGTGGTTGTTAAAATGAGTTAATGGTAACACTGGGAACTGACTTAAGACTTAAAGACACTGAATGATGGATGTAAAGGTGAGTGTTTTTCAAAACGTATAACAGTTTTGGAGAGCCGGTGTTTCAGCGTATCTGCAGCCTGTCAGGTTGCCCTTTTTGATAAACACTGTCCTCTTGTGTTACTCTGAAAAGAAGTACTACATGTAAAGAAAATCAATCAAACATTTTTCTATCCCCACCATCACAGGTGACCTTACTGGGGAAAAAAACCCCTCTCATATTGCATGGAGAGCTCTCAGGCATATATCAGTAATACCTTTCTCAAGAGGCCACCAGTGGTCAGGAAGAAACATGACTTGCTCCAGCCATGGACCGGCTTGCCTGCGAGGACTATCTTTTATTAAATCAAACAAGACATCCAATAGCTGGATCTGACATCGCTACACTGAGTAATCTCATGATAAGCTAGAAATAATAACTGCCGCTCCCTGCTGCCTGAATCAGGGTACAGTTAATACCAGTGGGACACAGAAAACAAATAACACACACAAAGTGTGAGGAGGAAATGTTCTCCAAAGGTGACAGAATTTAGGGAAATTACAAAAACTAACATCATGTAGGAACAATAAGAAAACTTAAGTAAAAACTTTTTACTTAATCTTATTAGCTATCACTTACAGCTGCAAAATATGACATGTTCAAGTAATCACTATAAATGATGCATATCTGCCTGGGGTGACATCCTCTTTTCACTTTAATATTTTTCTTGTATTTGCTCTCAAAGTTCCCCGGTGGGACTTGTGTATGCATGCTGTCAATACTCTGCCCCATCCTTCATTTGCTACCTGTCACAGGCTTCAACAACATGACGAATGAAGGAAATAAATAAATCTCTCTCCTCCCCTTTCTGCCCTACCCCTCCTCCCATGTCCTTTCAACTAGATGAAATGCTGCTCAGCCGCTGTGAGATCTATTTTGAGGTTACATTTCCTTGATACAGCTGCCAAGCCTCATCAAGAAGCATTAGCAAGAAAACGAAGTGCTAGAGAGGAAGAGACAAAATTCTTGCATAATCAATGCACGGCATGCAATGCACCTCACTTGTAGGACAAACTGTGCTTAAACATTAATACGGCAGCCATGACAAACCTAATCCAGGCTGAACCAGCCATGAGGGGAAGCATCCGTATCATACTGTATGTTAGACTTACTGATTTATTCAAAACCTTGGTATAAGTGTTTATGCAACTGAACTCTGAACCATCAGTCAGATATGGATTTGCATATTCTGGCTGTTATTGTATGCTAATAATAGTGTGTATCTAATACCACTTGATAGACTTTTAATTGTTTGTGGATCCTGCGTGTTACATGCTGAACACATTACAGATAACGTGATCTTCTACACAACAATAAAATCATTTACCTATTACTGTCTAGCTCCCCCTCGTGCCACCAAAACAGCTCCAACCCTTTGGGCCACGGACACTGGACCTCTGGAGGTATCCTGTGGTGTCTGGCCCCTTGAATAGGGCTTGTTCCAGTGTAACTTCATCAGTATGGGACACTTAACTAAACCCTATGTCTCACTGTATATTTTTACGTATCTTCTATACTGATGTCTACAAACCCACTTATGCACTGGCTACCCTTTGATTTGTTGCAAGCTACGAGGAAACTTAAGTCAGTCACAAAGCTGAGAGACAGAAACAGACCCATTTGCTTTCATACCTTCAGATAATTTAGCCAGTAAATTTAACCTTAGCACCACATGTTGACATCCACACTGGCAAACTTGCAAACATGCAAAAGAAAAGCAACAGCTATGGAGAAGTAATGGAGTAAGCATTCAGTGAGCTACCATTCATGCATGTTACATACCTACAGTATTACTGAAAAAAAAAAAAAAAACCCTGATAACTTGTTGGGTTCATTGTGTTCCCTGGAATGAACAAAATAAATCAAGATATGAAGTTGTATACAAAAGACATTCAGCTCCTTCCCAAATAAACCTATAAAGACAGGTTATGACTATATTCTTGAGCTGAACTCTAAACAGAAAGGACTAATATCCCAGATTTATGAATTTATCAGTAACTTTAATCCATACACTACTGACAATCTGAGGAGGGCCTGAAACACTGACTTGGGCATAACTGTAACAGATGACCAATGGGACTCTGCCCTAAACTTGGTGCACTCATCATCTATCTCTGCACGACACTGCCTACAGTTAAAACTGGTGCACAGAGTTCATTTAACCAATGCCAAATTAGCAAGGATCTACCCAAATGTTGACCTGACATGTCCTCGTTGTAGAGGCCAGCCAGCAGATCTGATACATATGTTTTTGTTTTGGTCATGCCCGGGATTGTCTCCCCTATGGTTAAGAATTTTTAACGCTTTTAGTGAAATGTTTAAAATGCGATATGACCCTGATTCGCTCTGTGCTCTTTTTGGTGTTGTTCCAATGGACCCCTGTGCACTTTTGCCTTCCAGAGCTCATGTGATTGTAGCTTTCACCACTCTACTTGCAAGGCACTTGATCCTTCAGAAATGAAAACAGCTTGCTCCTCCATCCTTTCCCCACTGGATTAACGATGTATTCTATTTCTTAAAGTTAGAAACAGTCAGATACACACTCAAAGGGTCCCTAAAAAACTTTATGAACACATGGAGGCCCATCTATGATTCATTACAGGAACCCCTTGATGAAGGCCAGTGAGCCAATTGAAAGCATTCCTTCCTTACCTCCTTATCTTTCTAGTAGATGTCTGAGTTTCTATCTATGTTTCCTTTGTATTTTTTGGTGTTTGAAGTTTTCCAGTCTTATTTTCAGTTGCTCTGTTTAGCTACTATATTTCTTAGTTTTGTTAATAGTATAGGTTTTGACTTACTCAGTTTCCCAAGCCTTTAGTCCTGATTGTCTTTTACTTCTAGTTACTGTTTATAGTTTTATATTGTATTATCCCCTCTGTTAAGTTAATTCATTTTCTGTGTGTAACCCACTCCTGGGTAAGTACATGTCACTCTAGGTTCGGGAGGAGCTTAGTATGAGTACAAATGATCATAACACACAAGCATTTCAGCTAACTGCAACTTTAGTTAATATATCAACAGGTAACAATTTCACGACAGGAGTTACAACCTGGGCCCTTTTATGAAACAAAATAATAAGAGAAAACCCAGTTGTCCTTAATTTCCTGAGTCATCCCCTTAGAGGTATTTGGTTAGGTTGCAACCTTTTCTTACAGTCTTCTTCTCTGAGTTAAGTAGAGTCAAGGTCAGTTAGGTCAGAGAACAGATCAGATGAGGGGATGATCTGTTAGACTGCCAATTCTTGAACTGCAGCATAAAAAGTCAAGAGTTTGCAGCTTTCACAAGTTGAGAGTGTTTGCAAGTCTAGAGTATTCACAGTCTACAGTGTTTACAGTCTAGAGTGCACTCTTAGTTTGTCTGTTCACTGCACCCAGTTGGGGTGGCAGGTACAATCCTACCACAAGGCAGATAAATCACCTGCCGTCTGTGTGGCTCAAAGATTTGGATCCTGGAGATAAAGCTGGTAGGCTCGCCATCTAGTGGAATCACTGGACCTTCTTCATGGAGCTCGACAGACAGCTTTTAACAACTTTTATCCAGCTAAACTTCAGCAGACGAGGCACTTTTTGCCACTAATCAAGACCTTGTCAGTAGACTTTTTTCAAGTTACTGGTAACAACACAACATAGGACTTCCTGTAGATTTTCAAAATAAAAGCTCCTGCTAGACCCAGCAGGAAGTACAGCAACAAAACAACTTATTTTTAACATAATCATCATTTATGTGTGTAACAATAAAATGAAAATAAATAAAAGAATGATTCCATAACTAATCAAATCATATACAAATTATTTCTTACTTGAACCCATTTTTCCAGCTGGGTTACATGTGTTTCCTGGTTTCAGTTATTGTTATTCATTTCCTGCTTTACTTTGGTAATCATGTTTCTCTGTGTCTGGTGTGTTGCGTTTAGATCCTCTCATAACTGATTGTCCTTACTGTCTACAAGTGTGTCTCACCCTCCTGTGCCCAATTCTGTTATTTCCCTCATGTATAAATAGTCCTGTCTTGATTGTAGCCTTTGGCCTTGTACTGCAAAGCGAGTTCAGTATACCCAGGGTATCTTTTCGTTATCTGGATTCACTTACCCTAACATAGGCAATCAGGATAAGCGGTCACACAAAGCTGGTTATCAACTCTCTAAGTTAACCCAGGGTTTCCTGTGTGCGTTCACACGAAAGGGGTGGAGTTGGCACCATCTGACTAATGGATGTGTATCGGCAGTAAAGCAGCTGATTTTACAAAGGAAGATGAAACTATACTATGGGGAAAATGTGAAGAGGTTAAACATGTAATACAGACGGAAAGCAACACAGGTGCTTCAGACAAAGCAGCAATATGAGTGTGTGTGAGACAAAAAGCACTGTGGAGTAATATAGTATTAAAAGTGTGCGCTTAAAGCACTTTGGTCAAAAGAGCTACTATATTAATAAAGTTTAGCTTTTATTCTCTCAGCTGCAGACTCAATGGTGTTTAACAGACTGAGAGTAATGATTAAATATACAAACAATTCAAACGTAGGCTTAGTTTACATGTGAATTTGATATAAAGTCAACAAGTACAGTGTAGGTGTCCTGTTTTAGGATCATTAATGCTTACAGAAAAAAAATATCAAGGAATAAAATTGCTTCTAAGAATCTATAGTTCTTACTCATTCTCATCGGGGAAACACAAAGACTTCAGACGCTACTGAAAAAACTTTAGATCCTCCTACTATCTGCACACAGAGGTCCTAGGGATCTTCCAGGAATGGTGACACTATTTTCTGGAGATTTGATTGGTCATTGGGTGGTGACTTTATACCTGTTGATCTCTAATCTGGAACCTAACCAGCTCCGGGGCAGGTTAGGCTCGCAGCATAAATTACCATGGTGCTAAACTCCGATAAGAACTGAACCACCTACATAGTACAGAAAACCCAGGGTTAACCCCAAAGTTACCTGGATAAGATTAAATCCTGCTTCGTAGTATAGGCCTCTGGTCAGATTGTCTGTTGTCATCCTTTCAGTGGAAGTCTCTGTATTCCTGTGCCTGGATTGTTATTTTTTGGAGACTGACTTTATATGCTTGGACTATTTTTTGGGACTGGAACTACCAGCTTTGAAATAAAGCTTGGCTTTTGTTTGTCATTTCAATTCATGAGTCTGCATTTGGGCTTTTTTTTAAACTTTGCAATTCACAGCAGAACCTGGCTGATGATTTGAGAGAAATGTAGTCACCATGGCTGAGTACTAATGGCCTAAAATCCATCCTTCCTTAAATCTCATCGAACTGTGTTTTTCTTTTCTCTTTCTCAAATGCTAATTGCTAATTATCATTTTATAGTGTTGATGCATTAGTAATTTAACTTAAGTAAGGGTCTTGAAATCTGTCTTCCTAATAATTGTTGTTTTAAAATAACCCATATGAAACTATTCCTTTATTTTAAATGGAATGGTAGATTGAGAAAAAGGAACTGCAGTTGCACATAAAAAAAAAAGAAAAATAACTTTTTCTGATGATTTGCACACAGTTCAGAAACTATATAGCTACAGGCAAAAGATATTAGCATTCCTGGCATTATTAGCATATTTGACAGAGTGGTCCTATTAAGGTGCAAATAAGAAATATGTTCAAAGTGACCACTTTGGCTGATTTATGAAATCATATGAAGAACAATATATTTTTACACTAAGGACAAAATGACACAGTGACTTTGAAAACTGCTGCAGTATTCTATGGACACAAACAGAAAATAATGAGACAGAGACAGAAATATTTATTATTTTTCTTGTTTTCAATTGTAAACTCATAATCCCCAAACAAGCAGTTAAACCTTTTAATTAAAAAGAAAAAAAAAAGACAAAATCCAATACAATTCCATGTGTTAATGGTTGTTATTCTGTGATACGGAGGGACAAGCATACATGCTCTGGACAAACATCCATTTGTACTCATTACCCAATTTATATTTATTACAATTCTTTCAAATTGTACATATTTTAGAACTGCAGTCTCAACACTCAAGGACCCTTTTCAAATAATTACAACTAATGACTGAAAATGAAATAAAAAAAAGGCTCCAAACAAACATTGGATGAGGTACAGAGTAAGGAAAAAAAAATATCCAGCTTACTTTTTTTAGTTTGGCTTCTGGCTTTACCTTCTATGCACTTGGGATGTGACTGATCCCTTTCTTTGTATTTGCATTCAGACTTTTAAGGAAATCACAGTCAAAATGAAAGAGGCACATTTTCATTTCAGATAGGTTTATTCTTTATAAGGAGTATGACGTGACAAGCACACTAGGATCGTCAAGTGTGAACATCAAAGAGCCGCTGAAAATGTGAAGCTGATTGAACAGTGGCATGTGGCAAAGCTTTTTTTGTTCTTGCTAATTAGCTGCCTGGGCTTTTCTACATTATCACATTTATTCATATTTCATAGCATCATGAGAATGTGTTGCAACATACCATTTGAATTCTTTTTTTTTTTTTTTTTACATTTTCTCCATCAGTCAGGTTTTGCAAACATGTTTAACTGAAAAGCCCATTTGCAACAGAATTCTTTTCATCTTTCTAATACAGTGGTATCCCCAGGGACAGCACACTTAATGTTTCATACTTTTCATTCTATGTGTATACGTGTCTTTGTCTGTTACCCACACAGAGTGAAATGCACACACAGAAACAGAACTGGGATCAGTGCCTGCAGGTTGACGGCTATGCACGACTTGGAATAGAGAGTTGATATGCTGCGCATGGGGCCAGTTGTTGGCATCCAGTATGAGATGCAGCAGGCCTGCAGTTTGCTGGCAAACACCCACTTCACACTCTCCCAGTGGCACTAAAGATTAACCCAAGCCCTTTTGCTTCCCTCCAGCCAAGCTGCTATCCAGCAGGCACACAAAACCAGGTTGACACCAGGTTAAAGGGAAAGAAAACTTGTAAATTCAAGGCATGTTGTGAAAACCTTTCAATTTCTGCATTTTATTTTCTTGACCATGACTCACTTTGTGTCTTTAATAATGTGGAATTTTCTCTTAAAATAAATATTTCTGTTATTATTGATGTGTGCTGGAACAGCCTGACATGCAGCTTCTTTTTAGTTGATGCATTTTTGTGTGATATTTTCAGAAGAGACTGTCCTCCCCCAGAAAATAGGTTGTTAGTGCAAGCTGTTATCACGGCCTATAGTTATGTTTTAAAGTTGAGTAACCTCTAGCGAATTAGTAAATAAGTGCATGTAAAATGTGCTCTGGCTTTGTTACCTCTGGATGGGCTGGATATTGCCACCATGGAAATCAGATACAGCTTTTGAAATGTGTGTTTAACACTGTAAAATGGTATATTTTAAACTAAACTATGATTTTTTTCCTAAAAGAAAAGATTTGTTCCTAAACCTAAACAAACTTGAGTGAAAACAAAAGTCAACAGCGATAGCTTAGCTACAGTCACACTAGGGAAAACAGTGGTTGAAGACCGCGGCATGACCAAAATTTTTGCGACCATGTACCAGGTCTGCGACCACTCGCAGTTAGTTACTGTTTTCAAAGCAACTTTGGTGCTTGAAGATGGCGATAAAACGGCAATAAAATGCTATCAGTTTGCAATTGAATGCATTCAAGTTGTCAATTACCTGCAATCTGGTTGTCATAATAAAGCAAATAAATAAAATTATAATGCAGTAAATAAAATGCAATAAATTGGTGAAAACTGCAAATCTGTTGCCATCTACATATACAGAAATTCACATTAAAGTTACAGTACAGTTCTTACCCCTCCCAATTCAAGTGCATAATCCTAGCTACGGTGGCCGCTGTAGGACAAACACCTTTTAGTCAGCCAAGAGAGATCAAAAACATTACATTTAGACTGTACCCCCGGTGTGTTTCTACTACTGTTTGTGTAAAAAAAAAAAAAACATTTTTGTACACACAGTATTTTAACAAATTTGAATAATATCAACACTTGGCAACAAATCAGGAATAAAAATTGGATATGTGTCAATTAAATATTTTGCGGTATTTTACCTATTTTCCGAGTCACCTCAAAAACTCTGGCTGAATTTATCTGTAGTGAGTGTAGGCTGTAAGTCCACCGTTTATCTCAGCTTTCAATATGCTGGGTGAGAAGCGTCAAGGTCTATTTACTCTGGAGGATACTGTAAAACTTTGTGAAAGGAGTTCAATACGGGTTGATGAGTCAGTGAAGCTCACTTCTGACCGATGACAGCGATACTGAGGTGAGTTGTTGAGGATATCCTGAACTTTTCTGTCTGTAAGTGTTGCTGTTTTAATTGCTGTTAGCAGCTGTTTGCCGCTTTAGCTGGTGTTAGTGAAACCTACTTTGAAGTGGATCTATCATTGTTGGACTCTGACACTTAGCGTATAAACTCTCATACGATGTGAGAATATAATCAAACTGTTTATCTGAAGGAAAGTGGGATTTTTAGGCTAACATTAGCTGGCATAATGTTAGCTTATAACCAGCTGTTGTTGTTGTTAGCCGGCTTGTTGTCAGCTGTCCGGAGACGGGAGGGTCGTATGTCTAATCTGCTGACAATAAGTAACTACAACAATATTGGTCTATCAGATTTCCCCTTTATTTTGGAATTCTCAGGAATCTGGATCATTCTAATAGAATTCTATTGGGGTATAGAGGGTTAGGTTGAATTACCTGTTGAGCAGAAAGCGGGTGACTTCGGCGTCACTTTTAAAA
>VUQI01017348.1:14829-40736 GCA_015106735.1 Paratilapia polleni
GGGAGGAGAGAGAGCAGTGGTGGAGGAATCTGGATCATTCTAATAGAATTCTATTGGGGTATAGAGGGTTAGGTTGAATTACCTGTTGAGCAGAAAGCGGGTGACTTCGGCGTCACTTTTAAAATCCTTCTCTCTCTCCAACTCCTTCCATCTGGGAAAGGCTACTGTGCTGATATTTACTCTCATTTTATCCCGATGCAGGTCACGTTGTCCCTTTCCTTTGTTTCTTTGGTGAAGGAGACCCCTTCTCAGATGATGAAACATAGGTGTGATCTTTCATATCTTGAGTCTGAAAGTGCAGGCTTGAATTAAAATTTGCCTCCACGGCACCCAAACACATACAAGTTCTCTTCTCCGCCTCCTCTGCCGGTTTCTAGACACATACATAAAACGTGATTAGGCAATTAATGTCCATCTCGGCCACTGTATTCAAAATAGCCAGGCAACATGGCGGCTTCCACAAACCGGCCCCCTGCTCCTGTGTATTTTTAATGGATTAATTCTGAGTTTACTGGAATGGATCAATTTGTTGGAAGACGTAATTACACGCTAATCAATTAATATTTATTAATATTCAGTTTTTCTATTGAATAACCTCAAAAAGTTACTTACTGTACCTTTAAACAGAAATTCACATTAACTATTTACATTCAGAGTCCTGCCAGAACCTCATAGATTTGAAACAGAAATTCAGAAATTCCTCCACAAATAGTGATGTAGTTGTTAGAGGACAGCGATTTAAATGTAAAATGACATGGCTGCTTGGCAACCTTGCTTTTATATAAGAATATAACCAGAATACAACAAGTTGGCAACCAGCTGTCTTCTATTGCAAAGAGACGCGTTGTGGTCATCTGCACAGATTGACTCAGATTGACTGCAGCTTGTTGGTAGTCTGTCTGCAAATTAGATGGCAATTATTTGCAAACCTTCGCCAAGCTGTCTTAGAGTGACCGCAAATGTTTGGACAAAGGCTGCCCTCAACTGTGCAATCACCTGGTGATCAAAAGTGGTCGCCCAGAGGTTGAGGATGATGCATGCTCAATCTCTGGGCGATCAGTTGGTCGCTGCAACTACTCACAATCGGTTGCCAAAGGTGAAAAAATTCAATGCAATCACAGGGCAACCACAGAGGCTGCTGTCCAATTTTTACTGTAGTGTGACTGAGCCATTTGTGGTCCCAGATCAGACTCTGATTCTGTTCTCCCAGTCAAAGGTTCCTTCAAAAGTGAGCATTCCATTGATGATTTGGACACTCATTTATCTAGATCATCCTTACACTGAAAAAGTATACTTATCAATGTGTTGCTAACATGCAGTAAAAATGACTATTTAAATCACTTCTTCTATAATATGAAAAAAGTAGTATAAGTAATAAGATATAAACATTTGCATACTTGCAAAGTAGTTTTAGATTTGTGCAAACATCACTGGTAAAGCATGATACCAGTTGTGCTTTTAACATAGGATGTAAAAAATAGGATAGTGAGCTAACTATGTTGATACCAAAGTTGCTGTCAAATAGTCAATTTTGCTTAGGATGGTTCCTAGCTGAGTGAAGTGCCCCCAAAGCATCTGCATGGCCACCATAATAAGAACTGGTCAAATTCTCCACATACTTGAGAAAAGTGCTTCAGTGCTTCTTTTATTACCTCCTTTACTATAGGATGCACTGGACCATCCTTTATATAAAAAAAGGAGATATGCCATCCCACAATTCATCACAAAAAAAAGGAAAAAGAATCAATAGAACTAACAATCGCTGCAGATTATCATGTAAATCACTGCTGCGCTCGCCATCTTGTGCCATAACTTGCTAATATGCAGATATCTTTCAAAATTTCAACAATTTGTTAAACAGAATGGTGAGCTATGAACGTTACGCTACTTTAAAAAAAAAAAAACCGCTTGTTATGAACTTTATGCTTTTTGTGAAGAACTAAATAATGGTCCAAATGAAGTGAAGGCAGTAATATAACTCAGAATGTATTGATTATGTCCTTATTTTGGGCTTTGTTGTAATGCCAGCTTTTAGGAGTATCATGAATCAATTTGTCTTCAGTAAAAAGTGATTAGGAATTTAGGACGATTTAGGAGGGAATTTTGGACTTTCAGATAGCAACCTACTTCTTTTCTAACACAAGCTGTTAAAATCAGCATACCTAAATAGTTTAACAGTTAATACCACCACTGTGCTACACAAAGTTAGTATATTAAGTAGTCTGCTCTGTCAACAGCCTCAGTGTAGAGAAAATATCTCTGGGATGCTGGCTTAATTATTCCTTTTTAAGGACAGGGACTCAGATCAGAGAGTTGGGCACAGAGTATTCAGTTCCTAATAAATTTTAATGATTATTAGTTGAGCAAATAGGTTGCATGTATTTCTTTGTGGGTGTGGGTGTGGATATGTGATTGATTGGGTATTTACGTGCACGACTGCTATCCAGTATCCCTAATGACCCATGAAAAAACAGAATCACAACAAACCTTGTGGTAACAACGTATCGTTGTAAAACTCAGTAACGTAAAGTGGCCATTACAACTACAGTCATAACAATGGAAAGTGAAAAAAAAAACAGACTTTCTGACTCTCAGCCTTACAGTTCCAATTCATTCCGTTGTTGAATTGTGCACCCAGGTGTATGTGACCCTCCAACAGCCCAAACAAGGTAAAGTTAAAAGGAAAAAGCAGCATCATTTCACTGTTTTTGTATAATTTACAGCCTAATATATTTTAATATTAATATTTCCATGCCTTGTGTCTCAATCCACCCCCTTGTAAAGGAGATCATGCATTTCAAGTGGTTTATCCTCTAATTAAATAAGCTGCAGCTACTCTGCAGAGCTACTTAAATATAGGTCATAGAGTTACTACATCTAGGTAACTGGAAACATAGGTGTTGTGACTTAATCTAAGTTGGTCAAGGTTCACAAAAAGGCAAAATTCATTTTATCAATATTGTTAAAGAATGTTGGACTGACAATCCGGAGTAAAATTCAGGGTGTACTGTATCAGGGAATGAATCAATATGAATAATTTCAACATGAACCAAAAATGATTTAAAATTGTCAGTCCTGTCAGAGGGAATTGAATTTCTCTCAATATATTTACATCTTCCTACACTAATGAATTATTCATCTGTGTTAATAGTATTAAAATGACAGCTAATAATAAAAACCTCATTCATCATTTGGATTACACTGAGGCAATAATTTTAATTTAATGACATTGTGCCAACTAATATACCCACAATAGTGCATCAACGCATTATTAACTATCTCACTGCGATAGCTCTCGAGCTGGCAGATCCCTCCCTGCTCCTCATTGCCAAAGGAGAGGAAAATTTCAACATCAGCGAGCCGGTGAGTTCATGTATGAGTGACGCCACGAGGCAGGATGCTGATGCGCTGTCCTGTAACTCAATTAAGGCAGGATTGGCTGAAAACTGGAGCTGCGGAATCAATTTCTGCCTCAGCCCAGTTTTAATCGCCAGCAATGGATTCTGCAGTGTCAGTGGGTAGGCGTCGTTAGTCACAACACCTGAGGGAAGTGACAGTGGATGTAATGAGATTCTCAGTGCCCTGTCTCACATACACATCAGCAGCACTAAATAGCATGAAGTGAGCAGGGGAAAATGCTTATAAATGTTCTTCGCATGGCAGCCTGTGGATGATAGCCCCTTTAAAAAGCACTTGTTCTGTTTTACAGCGTTTTTTTTTTCCCCTGGTATTTGATTAACATGATTAAAAACATCCCCCGTAAGAGATTTGCTACTAGATTAAATAGAAGAATTTATTCAGAGAATACGTCTGTCTTGTGTACATAACTGTAACAAGACTGCCTACTTTTCCTTTTTTTCCCCCTTGTTTTTGTTTTTTCCTCTGGGGCTGGCTGACAGACTGTCCTGTTGAAAAGGTCATTGCTGGAGTGCTCATGGGTTTAACCTTTACCACAGAAGTTCTAAGAAATTTGCCAAATACAGTCCTGTCAACTCTAAGTATCCCAAAAGGAAAAAAATAAATGCATAAGAAAAATAACTTATTTATACACTCCAGAGTTTTAAACTTAAACTGAAGACTTATTTTGATTGGTTAAAGCTGTAGTTAGAAAGCATAAATATAAAGCATAAATATCATACTATAGAAGTACACCATAGAAGTATACAGCCGCAGCCTGTTAATACAGCTGTTTTGTCAAAATAAAACAGCTGTATTTGATGCTTTTGGGATGACTTTGGGATCCACCCTCCACCCTCTTTGGCTGGAGAGGAGGGTGGAGGGTTTACACTCTTTCAAACCAGCCCATTTGCTGTTAGTGCTCAATGATGTCTGGTGAGTCCAGGCACCCAACTTTAAAGGACACCATGTGCGTGCACAACACCCTGGGAGGTTGATCCATCACACGTAATTAAGGCACGTCATGTGTCATATACAGTATGTACATATTCCCACTAAAATTTAGAGAGGTGATTGCATGGCAGTAGTCCCTCTTTGGCAGTAACTAAATTTTAGCAAGTGTGTTTACATAGATGCTATTCAGTGTGTTTGAGAACATCCAATGCCCAGAGTTTGCCAGAAAAGAAGATGTAACTTGCTAAATCATCTCCAGAAATGTGTGAGAGAACTGTTCGTGTTGTTCTCACACCGAACCCCTGCGGTCAATGTAGTCAGCTCTGGCACTTGCCATGCAAAATGCTGATAGTGGATATTTGCTTTGGAAATGACTCATTTACATAATTTCCAGCTGATGTAATTCTTTGACATTTTAAAGCAACTAAAAACTATAATTCTGGTATATTTCAACCTTAATGTTAAATGCAACTTTTAAGTGGCTATTTTGGCCATGCTAACAGTGCATTCTCCGCCTCTATTGTTGTGATTTGGAAAAATCAAGGAGTCACGCGGCACAGTGTATGCAAAGGAGAATAGCACAAGCTCACCACAGCATTCTAAAAAACACAACTGTTACAAGAGTCATTTTAAAAGTTTGGTTTTGAGGGTGGCTGCAAGCAAATACAAATTAACCAAATGCATCAGCCATTTGATGGCTCTCTCTATCCAGGATACTTGCTATCTGACCTGCATATTCATCCGCACACAGATTTGTTGTTTGTGTGACGTTTGCGCATAATGTCTCCTGAACAGCTAAATGAAATGGCGAATTACCCCATGGATCATTATGAGGTCGATTGCATGTCATTTAAGTGGGACGGTTAGCCATATTTATGGGCACCACAGCCAAGTACACAAGTAAGGAGCTAAATCAAATGGCTGAGGCCACACAGAAGATGGAGGCAGGGCCAGACAGACAATGTAATCTGAAAACTCACAACTCTGCTACAGACTGAGCAGGAAGACTTTTGCTGCCAAGCATTGGGCTTGCTGATGCCTGAATTTGTGGCTTTGATAAACATCGCCATAATGCAGATGGCGTTTCACCCTTCCAAAATCAACTAGACGAAAAGACCAAGACTGGGGGGGACCAAACCACATGGTGAGTGAAAGCTACAACAACAAAAGTTACTGTATGTGCTGGATTACTTAGTATTTTGCAGAATCATCTGATGTGACTGTAATTCTGCAGGATACTGGCCTCCTTAGCCTGTGATGCCTCCTTCATGAGCCCATACTGTTCACAGGGTGGCACCATCTGAACCAAACAGTTTCTGCTTGGTTTATGCTTTAAATTTTCTCCCAAAGTTTTCATTAAAAATAGTACTTTGGAATATAACATACAAACACAGTGAAAAAAGTAGCCATTTTGGCCAAGATTACAGGTTCTGCAGGGGATAACAGCTATTTGATGCTGTAATGGTAGTTCTTAAGTGACGACAACTTAAAAACCCATCACCTCAGAGAATTTTCTGATGGGATGCAGCACCTTGTGAGCTCACACTTTTCTCCAAGATTTGCCCTTGAGCCGATCAAAGATTCCATAATGTGAACACGCAGGAAATACTTCTGTGTAGTGGAAATCCATTTATCTCCCTGAATGGGATGTCTCACCTGACATCTCAGCCTTCCATTTAATGTTGTCTTGGGTGATAGAGGCCATTTTAAATCCAGGCTTGCTTAAAAAAAAAAAAAAAAACTGTGAAAAAAACAGGCGAGACAGACTAAAACACAACCGCAGCAGGACTGACACAAACACAGACAGGGTGCACAAATAGAGTCAGTTAGGCAGAAAGTATCTATCACTTGTCTAGAATGATTAGCGACGCCCCCTTTAATGCATCGGTTTAGTGTGAAAGAAACCTGGAGTGATTTCAGGTGAGACTTTTTGTTGATACACGTGTTAAGATAAATGCGCACTCAGCCTTGTTAGACAGTGTGGTGAATAAAGTCCTATCTGCAGCATCCACTTACACTGGGGAAGGAAGGTGCTTTTCTTCACACAAAAAGTCACATGTAAAAGAAAAATAAATCAAATTTATTTGAACTTAAAATGTGCTAGTTGGTGAAAAGACTTTTCTAAAGGGTATTTCAAGTTTGACACCTTTATTCTGTTACAATGGATGCTCTCGTTTGGCTCCACTAAATGATATGGACTCATCTTTCATGGTCATCTCGCATTATCCTCATGTTGTTTTTCATAATTTTCACAGAATCTGACATTTAAAAATAAAAGATCCCTCAAAATACTCATCATCTATCCACTCACAACACTTCACAAAGCCAGACATTACTTACGTGAGCACTTAACTTGGAAACATTTTTAATAAAGAGTGTAAATTTATATAAGATGATGAGCAGTATTTTATGGGTTGTATATCATCCTACCTGCTTCTCCACCTCAGGTTTGGTGCTGCATAAAAGTTGTACTTGCTGAGTAGATTTTTACAGGGGAAAGTAACTTCAGGATCGTGTTTTAGGGACTTAATCAGGACATCTGCTCTGTTTCCCAGAGGAGACATTTCCCTTGTCATTGAGGTCTTGTTTTTCTCATTAACATCAGGTGTTTTGTTGTGTAGTTCCACTTTTACGATAAACTTTAAACAGAAACTTTCTTCACAAACTGAGGTTCTGAGCTTAAAGAAATCCAGAGTGCATGTACTAGATATGGTATTAGATACTTTATGACATGGCCTTGCTAACCATTCCGGCTATGTATTTTTCAGTAATCTGTGCAGTTTTCTTTTCATAAGGCTGTTTGAGCAGTATGTGTCTTCTATAAGAAAGGCAACTGATTGATGTACCAACTTTACCCTTGTATGCAGTTGACTGGTCCCTAGATACATTACCAAAACTGTGAAGGTTCTGGATGGATTAAGGTGCAGCCTGCAGCACTGTAGACCAACAGGGATTCAAACCAAAATGACAAAATGAGTCATATGGCAGTGCAATCTAAACAACCCGTTGGGTAAATTGCTCAGTCAAGGTTAGGAAAAAAATCACGGTCATTGTGGCCACACCAGCAGGACTAGCCAGTGGTAGGAAATGGGACACTTGTCGCAGTCTGTCACAAGTAATCTGCTTTGCCTGACCATCAAGCCTCTCTATTACTCTAGAAATCATCTGTGTCAAATGCAATCCTGGCTGCATCACTTGATGTGCATCCAAAGCCATTCATTGCAGCAATGTGTCGATCTGGCCAATGTGGGAAACCACACCTCCAAAGTATTTTATTTTTTGTATGCATTGGAAAAATGGCTTCCATTGTTTATAATACTGGGGAAAAAAGACCTAAATACAAGAAATACTAAAGACAAATTATGTCTATTTATGGAAAGGTGTACAGTTCTGTTTTTTGTTTTTTTTTAAATTATATCTCTATGTGTTCTAACATGAGCTGCAAATATTGCCATGTCCTACCAACTAGAGCATCACATAATGACATTTTGTCAAAGATGCTTGAGTCTCTGAGATATGCCCAAACTATGGACAATGCCGTGTCCGTAGTTTGGACACATTTTTGGCTTTAGTTAAGACAGCATCAAACAAAAAGAAGAAAACTGTGGAAAAATAGTTTCAGCAGCCAAAGGTAGTACAACCAAACTGTTTCAACACTCGGAGCATAATCATATTACTGAAAAAATATCCCAGCTTTAATAGCTGAGCATATTTACAGTACAAACCTTGTCAGTGAACTATGAGCAAGAACTAAAAAATAAATAAATAATAATGATATTTATAATAATAATCATTATTATTATTGTTGTCATTCATTAATCGTAATCAAGGTAAAAGGGTCAGTTAATTGTGATTGTGGTTTGAGGTCATATCACCAGTGACAAGCCAATCACACTTGCAGATCATTAAATTGGTACATGACCAACTTAATGAATGCACAGCATCACACTGGTCGTGTCATTGATTGCCTTTTGCTGTTCCTTACTTCATGCGTATTCAGATCACCTGAAGTCTAGCCAGGAGTAATTTGCTCTGTTTGGCCTTCCCTCGCCTGCCCTTTCAGTGATTAATGCAGGGCCAGTGAATCTGCATTAACCTCCCCACACCTCTGACACAAGATCCCCTCGGCTGTTGCCTCGCACAAGGCCTGATGTTTCCTGCCAGATGCTGAGGGCAAGAGGGGCTGGAACATTTTGTGGGCAGTGTGTAATTAATGTGTTTGACAGAACATTAAATGTAGACCACATCAAGAGTCTAACTCTCTGTGGGGAATATATACAAATGGTGTGCTGTGTGGTATATTGCTAATGCCACCTTCCAAAGATTGTTAAGCTGGTTTCAGCATGTGAGTGTATGTTCTCATAGCTGACTTGACTGACTTCACCTTGTGTTTAGTGTTTTTGTTTTTAGCATCTTAACCAAAAGGCTTAGAAGATAGAAGATAATAATAATAAAATGGTTCATGTGTAACCCTATCAACCAGTCACAACCCCATGCAGCCAGTGTGAACCTCTGTCAAAGGTTGTACTGTTCTCTTGAACAAGTCAAGATGTATTCTTTATTGTAGCAGTCATGTATTTTTTTTATTCTTATTAACTAACTATCCTATTAACTATCTTTATTTTTTATTTATTTGTCTTTTTATTTGGGAACTTTGGAATTAAAGACAAATAAAAACTGCTTCTTTTGTATAAATAATTAGCTGTCTGATTTGTATGTTTAAGGGATAATTCCAGGTTTTTAGTACACATATATTGTAATATTTCTCTCTTCCCTGTACCCATACTGCATTGGTGAAATACTAACAGAAGATGAAAACATACCCATTTTTTTTTAAAAGGATGTATTTATTGGAATTATGCAAAGTGCACAAAAGATGTACTACAGATAGATAATATGTATGTTTCTTCTTCCTGTCATTGTCTCAGGGTTTTGTGGTGTGTTTGAATTTTTGGCTCCTGTCTTCGTGGTTATTCAAGTCATTTTGAGTTTTTATGATATTGTGTTTTGGTTCATTTAGATTTTATTATTATTTAGTCTCCCCAGTGTTTCCCTGATGGTATTCCTCCAGTCTCATCTACACTCACCAGCCACTTTATTAGGTACACCTGTTCAACTGCTCGTTAACCCAAATATCTAATCAGCCAATCACATGGCAGCAACTCAATGCATTTAGGCAAATAGACATGGTCAAAGCGACCTGCTGAAGTTCAAACTGAGCATCAGAATAGGGAAGAAAGGTGATTTAAGTGACTTTGAGTGTGGCATGCTGTATTGTTGGTGCCAGACAGGCTGGTCTGAGTATTTCAGAAATTGCTGATCTACTGGGATTTTTCCACATAGTCATCTTCAGGGTTTACACCAATTGGTCCAAAAAAAAAAGAAAAGAAAAAGAAAATATCCAGTGAGCAGCAGTTCTCTGAGTGAAAATGCCTTGTTGGTGTCAGACGTCAGAGGAGAATGGCCAGACTGTTTCAAGCTGATCGGAAGGCAACAGTAACTCAAATAACCACTCATTACAAACAAGGTATACAGAAAAGCATCTCTGAGCGCACAAGACGTCAAACTTTGAAGCAGATTGGCTACAGCAGCAGAAGACCACACTGGGTGCCACTCCTGAGGCTACAATTTGCACGGGCAAAAATTGGACAACAGGAAACTGGAAAAATGTTGCCTGGTCTGATAAGTCTCGATTTCTGCTGCAACATTTAGATGGTAGGATCAGAATTTGGTGTAAACAACATGAAAGCATGGATCCATCCTGCTTTGTATCAATGGTTCAGGCTGGTAATGGTGTGGAGGATATTTTCTTGGCACACTTTGGGCCCCTTAGTACCAGCTGAGCATCATTTAAATGCCACCTGGGTATTGTTGCTGACCATGTCTATCCCTTTATGACCACAGTGTACCCATCTTCTGATGGCAGCAGGATAACACACCATGTCACAGCTGAAATCATCTCAAATTAGTTTCTTGAACATGACAATGAGTTCACTGTACTCAAATAGCCTCTACAGTCAGATCTTAATCTTTTTTTCATTTTTTCTTGTGTTGTTTTCTACTTCCTGTTTTTCTTTGATTACTTTCACCTGTGACTTATCCCCCTCAATCATTTCTACACTATATCAGTCCACAATCTCCTGTATGTATAGTCCCGTCTTCCTCTTTCTCAGATCATTGGTCAGTACTTACCATGTCTTCTATGCTCCTCATGCTATGTTGTGCAGAATTTTTCAGCCAATAAATGGCTCACCGTTGTTTTACTTGGTCTGCTTTCATATCCTGCATTTGAGTCCTCTCTCCACACTTGTGACATTGCAAAATGTCATTTAGTATTGATAAAGGTGGAAATATAGCAAGATATGATCAATAATAAATAAAAACTATGTAAATAATAAAATCAAGAGATGATAAACTGTAATACTTGAATGGACCAATCATTAGATTTTAACTTCAAGAAAACTGTTTTCTTAGCAGCACTTTACTTAGTATTTATTGATCCAGTGTTTCCATGCAGAGAACTTTTCAGTTTAAGTATACATTTTTTTAGCTGCAGTGCCTGTTAGCAGGATAAAGTACTTCTCATGACCATATTAAGTGAGCCAGCTTCACTGGTATCTTGACCTTGATCCAAGTCAGTGTGGAGTTTTCAGAGTTCAGTAATTGTTGAAAATCCTTTTGAACCAGAGAGCTCAAGAGCAAGTGGAAAAAGCTCAGACAAGATGAAATGTACTAGTAGTGGTGAAAGGTGGCTAAATTTAGAAGATAACTTGAGTTGGCCCAACTGCTGAAACCACGCATTATCTTCAGCTGAACTTCGGAACATATTTTTTACAAAGTAAGAGGCCTTTGGAATCCGTTCCCCTTGCCCTCTATTGACTTAAAAATCAGTATGATGAGGGGAAATGATTACTGCAAACAAAACTTGTTTTAGTGTTCATATGGAGACCTGATTTTTGTTTGAGGACAGCTTTAAATATTGTGATACTGTCTTCTTCTTCTCCTTTTTAACTGGAGAAACAACTTCTGAATTATAAAACTCCAGAATACATGTAGCCAATGAATGATGTCAGGCTATGACTAAAGAAAATTCCTCTAACATCACCCCATTTTGGTGGTGGTACTGGTAGTAGTAGTGTGGTAATTTTGAAACCACTGGACTGTGACGATGAGATGAGTCGGTCCACTGGTTTCTGTTAAAATTTAATAATAGGTGCCTGACTAAAAGCAGATGACACATGACCAAAGTAGCACCTCCGACATGTGTAATGGGATTCATCTACTGTAAGTCTGATTGGTAACGTCTGGGATAATGCATGTCATTAACGCATAAACAGAAAGGCCTGATGCATTGTCATCTCCCTAATTTCAAAGAACGTGACCAAGCAAATTCTTATAGATGAAAATTATTTGACTTGTCTCATATATTTAATGAAACAGGCACTGAGTTATTAAGAGTTAATCTTTCTAGAAGTTATTTCCTGGGGCCACATTATACAGGAGTTTTATTGAGTATAATCTGCACATTATTACACTTGCACAGTATGTGATCAGTTATATATCCCATTATACCATAGACAGCACAATAATGTCAAATAAAAAAAAATGAAAGTAAAATTAATCATAGTAGTCAGCAAAATTTGCCCTTAATTTAAACAATATGGTAAAAAAAAAAAAATCTTCTTTCATCATTCAGAGAATAACAATTTTAAGTCCTGATCCTTTTCAACCGGCTCACTGGGAGTTACAGAAAATAATAATAATTTGTCCAATGTGAAGGCCCATTCTGCCCACTGGGCAACAGCTGGTGGGGAGACCAAACTACAGTACTGTAAATTTACATTCAATGCAAAGGTTATTCACCGTTTAACCGACCTCAAGAACTGTTGAAATTCAACCTCACTTCCAAGCAGGGCAAATTCTTACATTCCAACTGTGGGAATTATGCATGTCCAGTGCGAACAGTCCCGCTGGCTGCAGTAGTTTTTGAATTTGTACTTAATTTTATGTGACAAATGATATGTTCAGCGGGAGCAGGCTTTAACACAGTGAAAGAACAGGGTTGCATTGTTTCCAGATTGTTTTAAGACAAAATGTACTTATTTTGTTGGTCTGTAGCTTCAATTATATTTCAAGTGCAATGGACCTAAATATGCTCATACTTTAAATGATTTCTTTCTTCCTTTGTAGCTGAGCAATCATACTCACAGAGAGGTACCCTCCTGTGTAGGTATATTGTCATCCTGAATAAACACATTTGTACAGCTGAAGTATTTTGAGTCTAATTACTTTCCTCGTTTGCTGCACAACATTATCCATTCAGTGCAATCAAAACAATCTTTTTTTTTTAACACAGCAGTGCTTTGAATAATGTTCTACCTACACATTTGGTTTATATGATGCATCATGGACACTTTTTAGTTAGGATTTGATATGGTGAGTGATAAATGGAGAACACTGAACAAACAGTTAAAGCTTGTTACTGGCTTCCTGTACTTACTACTTGCCCTCTACTTGTCTAGTGAACATGTCTTTGTCCTGCTCCGACAACCTGGCTCCCCCTGCTCCTCTCTGCCTCCAAGACTTTCTGTATTTAGAGGCACTGCTCTTCAAAGCTTTTGTCTGTCTGACAAAGTTTCTCCTACCACCTCTTTTATGTTTTCCTTCCTTGTGGTGAACAGCACAGTTTATTTAAATATATTCCAGCACACAATGGAAGTAACGCCAAAAAACGCTGTAAACTAAAACATCTAAAAGTAGTAACAGTGACTAAATTATTTGACTGTTTTTAGACACCAATATGCAAAAGTTTGACAATTTATGTTGTTCAAAATGCAGTTATATTTAATGATGTACAGTTCCACGTGTGATAAAAGGCATTTTAGGTCTCATTTAACTATTTGACATTCTGAGGTAATATCAGTTAAAATACTTGCTTTTACTCAGGCACTGATTAATATTTAGGCCAGCTGCTGCAATACAGTCAATCATGAGTTCAGCAGGTCCAACAGCCCTTGACGATGTTCCATCCTCTGGCTGTTCTGAAGTTTGACAGATTCTCCAGATTTTCTGTCAGCCTCTGATTAAAAGTGATGATAGAAACAAACTTTTACTGCTGGTGAACTATCCGGTAGACCTGCAGCATATTTCAATGTTTCTATGATGAGGAAAATGAAAAGTAAAGTTTGAAATTAAAATTTACAGTGGGGGAAATACTTGCACGTCTCACTTTAAGGCTGTGGATTAATAATGCAGTGACATTTGAACTTTCAGTTCTGATAAAATATCACTGCACTTGCTTCTCAGAAAAAATTCAATTCAGTGGTCTTTTTTTTCCTTCTATCTATTTCTTCCTGCTTTGACCTTAATTTGACATTCTTCTTCACTCCTACCCATTAATGCTGATGTTTCTTCATGTTTACGTTCCATGAATCAATTAGTTGTTGGATGACATTTTTAAAATACCTGTTATCTTTTAATGAAGTGTTTTAGACCTACTCGTGTAGAGCCTTCAGTTTTTCATTGTGATCTTCTGAATGTATCTGAATTTTTAGTTCCATCATGCATCGGTTTTTCCCCATCTGTAGTTGTGTCTAGACTGAGGTTGTATGCTATGCAGTATTATGCAATATGCAGTCATACACCAATGAGCCAAAACCACAGACTGTAAATAAAGAGCGTCATAGTAAGTGATGACATTACCCACTGGTTTGAACTGGAGCCCAACTGAAGCCTAAAGAAGGTCAGTGCTCTCCTTTCCGGTTGCAGCCAGGACCTTCCAAATATGGGAAGCAGGGGGATTACAGTCAAAACACATATTTTGCTTAATGCTAAACTTACAACAAAAAAGTCCATTAGAATGAGAAACCAATAAGGAAATAAACATTTACTTACAAAAACAAACAAAAAAAAAAAAAAAACTGAAAAAATCTGACTCTCTTCAGGGTGTGCTATCCCAGTAAACAAAGAACAAGCCTTAATTACAGTGCCCAAAAAATGATTGAAACAGGTTAAAGAACAGCAGAACTGTCCATCACACTGTCTTGATGCATGCTAAATCATCCAGGTAAAGAATTCCCAGAAAGTTGATTCTGTTCATCTGGACGTAGCGTTTTCAGTAGGAGAAACGTTTCTCCTACTGAAAACGCTACGTCCAGATGAACAGAATCAACTTTCTGGGATGTCCATCACACTGATCAGAAGGAGCAAATTTACCTAATGATTTTATAATGACTTGGGAAGGAAACTGTTTCTCATGAGATGATTAAAGCTTTTTGAATCTATTGGATTGAGCCAAAGGTTAATAGTAGCCAGTGCTTAGCAGATCTCAGTAATTTTGCACTTGAATTTCAAGCTGTTGATGCCTCAAAGAATATTAACATACATTTGCAGAGTACAAATGTTCAGTTACATTGTTTCTTTCCTTAAAGTGTTTATTAAAGCACACAAGTTACACATTTTCATTCTTTGGTACTTCAAATAATAGTGGCTGAGTTTGTAAATTAGATGTAAACCACAGTCTCTTAGACATAAAATATATTATATTCAATAATTTAAAATGATATCCAAATGTAAGAATTGTGTCCAAACCCACACAATACTTAAAAGAGGGGAACTGATTTAAGTGGCACAGAAATTTAAACTAATTTGCAATAATATATTAGATCTCTCCGTGTTTCTTATTGTTATTCAAGGAGCTCTTAAATTAGTCATGCAGAATATATTCAGAAGAGTTTGTCCTTGGCAAATAATATACCTTTCTTCAATCAAAAGCAGGTTTGGGTGGCCTTGAATTGCTATGAGGGGGAAAATCTGGAGTCATGCGCAAGCTTCTTGACATCACAAACATTTTGCAACACCACATGACACTGCGTAAATAAAAAAAGGCCCCTTTGTTGCTTTTAGTGTCATGCTGAGTGTTGGACTTGGCAGGCACATGCCGGACTGCGTTACATCTGTGTCCAATATTGTACTTCCTTTGAATAACAAGTACACTCTCCCTTCCTGCCACAAATATGAGTGTCGATGGCCACAGTTGAGAAGATTTTCTCATCACTGCATAAATCTCTTGGGTCATGCCATATTTGCGCTGGTCTTTCAATCTGAGGCCAAGCCATACTTACAAACATCTGAAGTTTTCAAAATTATTTGTGGCTTGCATCACAGCAAATAAAGAGCAGTTCATATAGAAGTGGATGACCTTCAGACAGGAAAACCACTGCAAGTTAATCATTGGTTACTAAAGAAAAACTGAATGTTTTACATAATTTATGGGTCTGTCTGTAGACCAAGATTTGTTTGGTCAGCTGGTGACATGACAAAAAAGAAACAAGCTTAAACTGGAAGTTGTGAGAATCACACTATACTTACAAACTTACACTGGATGTTTTGCACTACAAGTATCCAAACTGTGTATTCACAACTCTCAAACAGTAGAATGATAACTTTCATTTTAGTCCCCACTGAGGTAGTCTGAGGTAAGTGCACAATTTCTAGTATTTGATTTAAGACCACACTGCTTAGTCAAAATTCACACACTACCATGTGGCAACCTCCAGTGCTAAAAAACAAAGCCAACATGTAAGTACCAGAAACTTCAGTTCCTCTAATGGCCACCTCCAGTCTCCAAAAGCAATCCCCAGAGATTTCCATGTTAAAATGCCCAACTTTACAGCATTAAAAACAAAAAAACACAATTACATCCGTTTCTGAAAAAAATAGTTTGGGCTTTTGTGGATACTTTCCCCCTTTAGTCTTTAGGGGGTAAAATTTTTTATAACTCATCCATCTGGATACTAGGTGTGACCCAACACAGGAAACTGTAGCCAGTCAGCTACCTGTGACACCTCTGCTAACTGGAATCCCTGAACTGGACCTTTCATCTGTGTTTGTGCAATTGTTCCTTTTTGACCCATTTTTAATGGAATTACATGACAAAGTATATGGCTTGCAGTGTCATACAGAACATCCGAGAAGTTTTTACTTCAGTTTGGATTAGTTAAATTGTAGTTTCTTAGTTTGTTACTAAGCACTAATTAGCATACAGTTTAGGGATGCTGAATAAGCTTACTAGCACTGGCTTATAACTTAGCACACCACCCTCCCATTCAAATATGGTATATTCTGTCTTTAAGAAACTCACATGGTGGAAGCCAAAATGCTATCAGTGAGGCTTCATAATGTAGAGTCTGAAAAGGGTGGGTGACTAGAATCAAGTAAGTAAAGTGTCACTAGCAGGCAGTTTGCAACTAATCTCAAACTAATGCCTGGTATTGGAGTACAAAAATCTCTGATTTCAGGCAGCCCTAATTTCATAAAGGGCTTCCTTTAAAATATGGAAAATAAAAAGGTGGGGGGGGGGCTGCATTTTCATCTGTTTCTATCTTTTAATAGTTAAAAGTCATCAGTTTTCTCTTTACCTATTTGATAGGTAAGAATACAAAGAATGTCAGGGATAGGAAAAAAATACAAAAATATCACAGGATGAAGGATTCATATCAAGAACCATATAGTTCTTTACATTATGTAAATAGAGACCTTCCCAGTGCATCAGCATGAGGTGATGTCTTACTCGTATTGATTTCCTATATCTACAGCACTATCCTGAACTCATTGTGTCCCCTGAGGGAAGAACACAATCTGTATGCATGGAAATACTGTTCCATATGTATGACTCCAATCGGGACATTGCACACTCAACACTTTGTTTTTTGGCAAAATATACATTTTTAATATTGTACTTTTTATTACTTTATAATGGTATAATGGGAAAATAAAACTATTGTATTTTTCTACATTATAGTCATTTATTTAGCATTTTTATAGCATTATTATTGGTGCTGCTTTCCTCTCTCACTTGTTTGGAGTGTGTGTTTTGTGTTTTTGTGTGTGTGCCTGATAGCTTGCAGTGCTATGGGATTGGTTGAAGTGATTGCAGAGGTGCCTCATCTGTTGAATGGCAGCCGTTACCACAGGTAGGCTTCACGCTTTCATTCCAGCAGAGGCTTGTCAGGTTCAGTGTGATGCAGCCTGACAGAAAGTCTTTCACTTGAATGCAGATAACAGTGTCATTGCAGGGTAAACACAGGTATTATCAACATTAATTATGGCTCTGTTCCATATTGGTGGGGCTGTGTATTGGTATTGTGCATATTAGGTTGCTGGAAAGGCTGTGACACACTAAATAAAACATGGCCATAATTCACTCCTATGATAAACTGTTCTCACTTCTGGTATTCTGTCACATTTTAACACACTAGGGACCCATTTAGCTTAAATTTCCCTGCTGGTTTACATTGTGAAAGGGCGTATATTAACCCTAAACCTAACCAAGTAGTGTTGTTGCCTAACCCTAAGCAAACAGCGACAGAAAAGGAATAGTAAAAAAATGAAAGAAGAATTAAAGTGAAAAAGCTCCTATGCCTTGATGGGACCCACACTCCTCTCCTTTATGGAAGTCATATGATTATACCAATCGCCACTCCACCTGCCTTCCTATGTGGATTTTTCCTGTTGCTATTCCTCCAAATTGGGCAGAAAGGTATTCTAGAGCATGACATGCCCAGCTCAAAAAGAGATCCATTAAAGCAAAAACTTTCAGTAAGTAAAAATGTATTAATAGCTTGAAAAAGGATCAATCAAACTAAACAAATGAAAGCATCAGCTTTTCAGGAGGAGAGACATTTTGATTGGAAACCACCTTATATAGACTCCCAAACAGGTGGGGTAATTTTCTTTTATATTGTGGCATGAGCCATAGATGAGGACCTGAAAAGGAGGAAGCACCCAACAACCAATACTAACATGAGATCGAGAGCTGCTACAAGTAGTACCGTGCATGTTTCTTTTTTTTTTAAAAGCTGAGTTTTAGAAGTTGACTTGTCAAACTCAGAAGGAACTAGAGACAAGAACTTTAGGAATATACATGATAAGCATGTCAGTGTCCAGGCAGGGCTCATTATAAATTCATCCTTGATGTTACCACAATTAAAGCAATATAAAACTAATGTCTGAAACTTACACACCACCAGTCCTTCTGTAGTTTTACTGCCTGTTGGTAAATCTTGTTTTAGTAGTGATTCATGAGATACTAAACATGTGAAGCACAATTAAACTTGCAGTGCTTTTGCCTGTGGTAATGGGCCCGATAGATGGGGAATGATGTGCTACAAAACTCCACAGCTTAACTCCTAACTGTGGGTCAGTGCCAACCCCCTAGGCTACATTGTAACACCTCTTTCTCTCAGTATGATTTTTTTCTTCTTTTTTTTTTTGTTAAAATAGCAAATTTAGAAAGGGCAAGAAGCCAGTTTTTTAGTGTAACCTTTCTGTGTTTCTCTTTCTTTTTTACATAACTCAGCCTGAGGCTAAATTCTTTGACACAAAATAAAAACAGCAACTTTTAGCTTGAACTTTGAATTAAACGGCTCACCCCTGGGAGCAGAATAGAGAAGAGCATTTTTCATGTTATGCTTAAATTTCACAAGGCTTTTCCCTTGTGTCATCAGGTTGATGCAGCAGATAAGTTTCTTTGTAAGTCTTTGATATTGTTTGTTGGCACTTTTTTTTCTTTGAGACTGGCACTGTGACTTTCTTTAATTTTCACTTTGGCCAGAAAAATAATACAGCATTGTATGAAATAAAATGGAAACCTGGAATCTGTATTTTTGGCCATGTCAGTCTTGACCTGAAATATGGCTTCCTGGAGCTTGTTTGCCTCTGTTTTCTGGGATTAAAAGCACCACCAACAGCGAGCAGTCAAAAGCTGCTTTGTCTGAATTGATGTCTCCAGTCTCCCCAAAATCTCATGTAATTTGATGAGCACCTGGGTGCCTACAAAGCCAGATTCCCTTCAGCGCTCCAACAGTGACATCAACATTATTGCAGCTGACAGTGCCAAGCCCCAGCTCTTTGATTTTTTTCTCCACCCCTCCCTTTAAATGTCAGTATGCTGCTGAAATAATAAAAACACTCCTGCATCCTGACAGTTATACTAACATGCATCAAACTTTGCTTTTTCTTGCATTCTATGTGAAATTTGAACCACATTTGCTTAAAATGTAACTGCTTGTGAGCAATATTCTGCAAAGCCCCCTTTGCTGCCTTGTTTTTTACTTACCTTGATGCCGTTTAGTTATCCTTATCCTATCAGAGAAGGTGGGTTTCTAAAAAATGTGATATCATGTGTAAATATACCATCTTATAAATTTGATTTCATACATTTAGACCATGCAACCTATGCAAACAAATGAACTGTGGTTAAGTGACTGCAAGGGGCGACTTCTAGAAATGAAGCCAACACGGAATTGGCAAAAACAGCAGTTCCTCTCATTGCCACTTGAGGCTGACTCCAAAAGGGAGTCAATCCTCATAGACTCCCATGTTAAAATGCCCCACTTTACAGCATTAAAAATCAGCCCCTTTTATAACAACTCTGAGTGGGGCGACTGGTTTTATAACTCATCCAAATGGATAACTAAGTTAGGGGCGTGTCTGCTTTGACTGACAGGTGTCCCAACACATTCAGCTGGAGCTGACTGGTGTCTGCGTGACCTCATCTACCACTTTTCTTATGCCTCTTGAAGCATTTTTAGTGGATTATCTAATATCATGGCTTGCCGTGTGGTACACACATCCAAGAAGTTTGTGCTTCAGTTTTGGTGAGTGAGTAATATTTCATTAGTCTGTTACTTAGCACTAATTAGCTGATATGTGTGTCTCTGCTTGCTAGCATTAGCTGATAACTTGGTACTCCACCCTTTCATCCATATAAGGCGACTTCTGGCTCCAAAAAAAACAACATGACAGCAGCCAAAACACTAACACTGAAGCTTCAAAATTTGGTGGTTGAAGTCTCAGTAGCTACATCCATCTTTTATGCTGTCTGTGAGTGGCTACATGAAACAACTTCCCATGGTCCATTTCACTGCTGTTAAATATGCATACAGTATGACTGGATTAAAATCTATCATTTCTATGTAAATTTGGAAATTATGTTATATTATTATTATACTTCTGCAAATTTGTATCCATTATACAAAAGGTCAGATTTCTGGAAGTTGGATTCTGATCTTCTCATCAGAGGCCTAGTAAGTCAGCTTGCAGCCTTTGTCCACTTGTTACAAATAAAACATTGCCTCAAGTTAAAAGCAGAACATTTCTCTAGCAAGCAGTGTTTGATGATGTGAAACGTGGCATCAGAACTAAGTGTTAAGTGTCAGAAGTCAACTTGTTAGTCTTAGCAAAGAGAGGCTTTCTCTGCATCAAAATGGTAAAATTTGAGTTTTTAAGGCAAGCTGTTGCTTGGCAAACAAAAATGCTTTTTGCAAACTGAATGAGTTTTGTCAAAAGCATGATCAGACAAACTAAAAGTAACCCTGCCATCAGAAGATTACTACATTCCGCAGTGTTCACTGAGAGATAAACAAGCAAAAGATACAGAATTATGCCAGACAGAGACCGCAAGACTCCAGTCAACAAAACTCCTCTCAAAAGAAGACTGGAGAAGAGGTTTAGTGATCGCTACTCGTCCTCTGACATCTCTATTAGACAGAGAGGAAACAAGGCCAAACACTTAGAATGGCATAGAGACACAGCAGCATTTCACAGTGGATGATGGGAAAATAAAGTCCTGTTTCCAGGTGAGAGCGGTTTTTAGACTTGTTGCAGCAACAGAAGGAGAGTCAAACAGTTGAGAGAATGATAACATGGTGGAGAAATATTGAAGACTAGGGGTGTTTTGATGATTTTTACTGCTGATGAGTGGTTTGCATCTTGCAGTATGGCTTCTGTATTGTTGTTGTCTAATTCTCCTTCAAAGAGTGGACTGTGGTATTTCCACCCCTGCTCTTTGGAGGTCATTCATAATGTTGTGGACTGTTGTTTTGGGTTTTTTTTTTTTTACTGCTCTCACCATTTGTCTGTCATCAGTTGTTGTGGTTTTCCTTGGATGTTAGATGCTTGGTCCTCAGTGGTTTCCTTCTTTTTCTGGACATTCCAAATTGTGGTACTGGCTATGCCCAAAGCTTTTGAAATACCTCTGATGGATTTCCCCCCTTTTCTTAGCTTGCTTTTCTCTGCATGCTTTTCTTACATTGACAGCTCTCTGGTCTTCATGTTGGTCTACCCTTCTTAACTACAAATGCATTATTCACAGGTGAATGCCAAAGCTTAAAGTGAGAGTAGATATTCAGGGTTACTTAATGATTAAACAGTCAATCTTATATGAGACACCTGGGTAACAAGAAACACCTGTTGGTAGTCATGTCAAAATACTTTTGCTCACTTGAAAAACTGGGTGGTTTGATACAAAATGTGTTATATCCTATGTTGTTTAACATATCTAGATGTAAATACCATGGAATAAAAGATGAAACTCTGATCTCTCTTCTCATATTTATATTTTGATCTCACATTCAAATGTTTTCAGTGCACAGCAAATACAAATTAATTGGCCTTGCTGTCCCAATACTTTTGGAGGGCACTGTATCACACTGGAATAACAGGTTTGAATAAACCTGTGGAATCCATACAGCTTGAATCGTTAAAGCGAAACCAGATACCAAAATATTCTGAAACTGTACATTTTTCAGAAATTTCACAATAGAAAAAGTGGTATTAAATTTGTAAATCGCAAAATAAAAGTATGTTGACTGTCTGTCATAACCCTTAGTTTTTACTTTGCTCTAATGTTCCTGATTGTTATTATGTTCTTGTCCATGCATGTTTTTTCTGTGGTTTGTGTTATCCCATATGATTTCTGAATGTGTGTGTCTAGTTAAGATGGATTTATCCCCAAAGTTCATAGTGAAAAAAGTGTAAAAAATATAAGTATGAAACTGAGGTGAATATTAACAGGGTGTGTAGTGTGCTGCAGCATGATGATTCATGGAAAATGCTGAGGACTTGTCGGATATAATTTTAAAAACATTACTGCACAGCAGCCAGACTCCCCAGAACACCCGCTTTAATTTCCAACCTCACCACTCAGCCTGAACCGCTTGTTCACTATGTCAAAGCTTTATCCAATTATATACTCTATGCACTCCATGTGCTACCATGCTACAATGGGTTTTACGAGGCCCGTTGAGTGTTAAACCCCTGGTCCAGTCTTACTGTACACTGGTGCTAACAATGTCTCATGGACTGAAGCCACACCTGCTCACACTCGGTTTCCGCCCTCATCTACTCAAACCTGTGTCTCCATTTCTGTCGTGCTTTATTCTCCTCCAAGTACAAAGGTGATTTAGAGCATAGCAGCAGACTGATAGCTGTCTGCTTAAGTCTAAATTGCTTCCCTCGGGCTCCTTGACAATGTGACTCTATGCTGTCAAGTGCTTTGACCTTGGGAAACATTCACTCTGGATCCAGAAGTAATTTGTCAAAGTGTTGACGGTGACTGCCAGCAGAAGAAATGTGGGGTTTTCATAGTTGCTGGTTGAGTGGCTGAGATCAGAAAGGTATCACATATCAGACAAAATAACGCTGTTTCATTTGAAATAAAAGTGTTTCATCTTCTGGACCAGATTATTCACTTGTCCCTCAAACACTGACAGTTTCTTCTGTTGTAAAGTATTAAGTTTGAAAAGTGAATTTTCAGCTTGTTTGTATTTTTAAGAGCAACAGGGGAGCTATGACTGTAACTCAGCAGTAACAGCCTGACAGTGTTGATGCCTCGAGTGACTCTCTAAGTGCAGGCCGTACATTTTATGTTGCACTAAACTCTGGACTTATTTTTCATTTTGCAACTGACTGAAAGACCCAAATTATGCTCAAGTGTGTTTGACTTGTGAAAGTCATACAAACTTAGAAAAACACTTTAGACACAGCCTTCTATTAAACCCTAAATATTTTAGCGTAAGCCTCGTGTGCAAAAGCATACTGTAGATTTCTACTTACTGAGCCACTGATCTCCTCAACAAATATTATGGATACACCAAAAGTAGCAATGTCTAAGTCTAACTCTTAAATCTTTACATCTAAGAACAAATCATAAATATGTAATTTGTTTTTTTGAAACTTCAGTCATTTCCCATACTGCTGGACACTGTAGCATTTAGCCAACACAATTCAAGCAGGAATTAATTTGTAATTTGTTGGGGACTATTTTCAGCAGTGGAATATTACAAAATAAAGGCTATATTTGTTAGTAGGATGAATTCAATCTTATTTTGGGTCTTTTGTGCTATTTATTGACAAAAGGAAAAATATTACATCCTACCAGCTTTTGTTCTTGAGTGTAGGAGGGATAATACTCCTCTTAAGTTAATATGCAATTATAGAGAAAAGTAAAACATGAAATATAAGAATTCTGGTGTTTTTGTTGCTCACTCTGGTAATCAGTCACAGTGCTGCCTGGAAAAACTGCAGCTCTCTCCTAATGGCTTCTCCAAAAGCTACACAGTGTGAGGTATTCCAAATAGAGGGATAAGATTGGAGGGGTGGGATGTGGAGGTGCAGCTCCCTGTAGATAAAGTCATGATGTCTGCTTACTGACTCAAGCCCTATTTGCATAGGGTTAATATGACCAGGGAAGCTGTGTGATGTGGAAGTCTGCAGCCCACCCTCATCTGTGTTGCACAGCCTTTGTTTAAATTTACTATCTATGGATGCCAGCTACAGACTTATCAGCTGCTATATAATAACTATAACTTACCAAATGCTGCAATTGTACAGTACTTTGTGAAAGTCTTGAGCCACCCCTCATTTCTTTATATTTTGCTTCCAAGGAGCCAGATTTTCTTGTAACTTTTCAAAGTGATCTTGAGCAATACTTCTCCAGGCTTTCTGAAGGTCTTTCAAAGTTGGCTGCTTTTTCACTCATTTTCAATCCAGTCCTTGTACCTGATATTTTTTTCCCCCAGTGGAATGTTTGTTTTTTAAGCCACTTAACACTGTTCTATGAGTCAATTAAGCACAAAAAGGCACCTAACTCAAGGGATGAACCAGTGTTCATAACATAACAGACAATTTAGCAAAGAACCAATTTTAAATTGTATCTTTAGGCACTTTGTTACTAGCAGCTATTTCTATTTCCTATTTCTTTAGTTGAATCAACGAATAATGCCAAAGACAACATAGTTTTATAGGCATAAAAATAGAATTTTTACACCAACAAGGTGATTCCCAAAGAGCTATTGGCCAAAAATCTGGCATATCTTATCCATCAAAGTCATTCTTAAGGAAGGGATACGGAGAAAAAGGCTGAGGTATGCCAAATTACACAAGAACTGGACTGAAAATCAGTGGAAACAGGTTTTATAGTGTGAGGAATCCAAATTTGAAATTTCTGGTTCAAATCATAGTCAATATGTATGGAGGTCGTCAGGAGAGAGGTGCAAAAGTGAGTGTCTACTGCCATCTATAAAACACAGTGGAGGCTCTGACATGGTTTGGGGCTACATTTCAGCCAGTGGTACTGGAGATCTTGTTAAAATTAATGGAATTATGAACACAGAAAAGTGCAGATTTTGATCCACCCTGTAATACCATCTGGAAAGCATCTGATTGGCAACAGCCACACACTGCCAATGCAGTAAAAACATACCTGATAGAGAAAAAAAAACAAAAACACACAATGGAACACTATCAGTCATGGATTGGCCTCCCCAGAGTCCAGACCTCATTATTGAAGCAGTGCAGGACCATCTTGACAGAACAGAACAAAAGGCAGCCAACATCCAAAGAAGTGCTTTAAATGTCCTTCAAGAAGCCTGGAGAACTATTCCTGAAGACTACTTAAAAAACTGACAAGAAAAGTTGCCTTAGAGAATTTAGATTGTATTGAAGAATAAAGGTGATCATACTAAATATTGACTCAAGCTCATTTGAATTGTACAAACTGTTTGCCTTACAGTGGTGTGAAGTAGTATTTGCCCCCTTCCTGATTTTCTTTTTTTTTGCATATTTGTCACACACACACAAATTTAAATATTAGACAAAGATAACACAAGTAAACAAAATGCAGTTTTTAAAATGAAGGTTTTTATTATTATGGGAAACAAAAAAATCCAAACCTACATAGCCCTGTGTGAAAAAGTAATTGTTCCCTAAACCTAATAACTGGTTGGGCCACCCTTAGCAGCAACAACTGCAACCAAGCGTTTGCGATAACTGGCAATGAGTCTTTTACAGCACTGTGGAGGAATTTTGGCCCACACTTCTTTGCAGAATTGTTGTAATTCAGCCACATTGGAGGGTTTTCGAGCATGAACGGTCTGTTTAAGGCCATGCCACAGCATCTCAATCAGATTCAGGTCAGGACTTTGACTAGGCCACTCCAAAGTCTTCATTTTGTTTTTCTTAAGCCATTCAGAGGTGGACTTGCTGGTGCGTTTTGGATCATTGTCCTGCTGCAGAACCCAAGTGCGCTTCAGCTTGAGGTCACAAACAGATGGCCGGACATTCTCCTTCAGGATTTTCTGGTAGACAGCAGAATTCATGGTCCCATTTACCACAGCAAGTCTTCCAGGTCCTGAAGCAACAAAACAGCCCCAGACCATCACACTACCACCACCATTTAAAGCGCTTTGAGTACACAGAAACTGAGTAGAAAAGCG
>VUQI01017355.1:1878-17703 GCA_015106735.1 Paratilapia polleni
GGGGGGCAGGTATGTTTGTTTGGCTATCTTTCAGAGGACAATGATTTACTTTTAACCATCACAAATATGTGTCAAGTCACCCTTACTCTAAGCTAAACCTAACTCTAACTTTAACCCTAAAAATCTCACATTACTGTCATGATCTTTGTTATACTGGCTAGTTTTATCAAGTTTCTTTGTGTTTATAGTTAGTTTATTTGTCATTTGGTTACTTCCTGTTTTGCTTTGAAGGTTTTTTCTTGTTTTTGTTTTACTTCCTGCTTTCATTCCTGTCCCGCCGGCATTAAGTTCAACTGTGTTTCATTGTTCTAACCTGTATCTTGCTTCGAATCAATTTGTGTGTATGTATAGCTGTGTTTTTCCCTTTGTTTGTCTATTTGTGCTTTGTGTATTTCTCATGCTTCTTGTGCTCATGTTTCGGATTCTTGTTTTATTTTGTGACCAGAGAGCTCGACTACAAAGTGAGGTTAATGGGTTAGCAAGGTAAATTGAGATTAAAGTCAGAGTTTTCAGTGTCACAATGGTTGTGCTCTTTTTACCTGACTAAATCAACATTGTAACTTATCCTGAACACATAACCTGGTCTAGATTAGGTTATGTTCAGAGTTCTGGTTTAAAGTCAGCTGGAAGTGCCATGTTTTCACTGATTCTTTTATTTACAGCATCCCTTAAGTGTGATATAGATTGTCTGCTGAAGGAATACGTTTTATATATGCAACCTTTAGAGCTTACCACCGCATGAAGCCAAGCTATAAAGTTACAGACCTCTGTGTGCAGACAGTCTAAAGTTTTTTAATAGCATCTAATATCTTTGTGTTTCCCTTATGAGCATCAGTGAGATATAGATTTTTAGATGTAACTTTCCTTGGCTTTTTTCCTGTTGACTGCAAAAAATTTTACAACAATTTTGTTGTGCTATAAGCATTAAGATATAAATCGGGACACCTACAGTGCCTTGAAAAAACTATTCATATCCCTTGAACATTTCCACATTTTGTCATGTTACAACCAGACACGTAAATGTATTTTATTGGGATTTTATGTGCTAGACCAACACAAAGTAGTACATAATTGTGAATTGGAAGGAAAATGATACATGATGTTCAGCGACCCTGAGTCAGTACTTTGTCAAACCATCTAGAGACTGTAATTTCTGCCCATTCCAGACCAGTCAAAGTCCAGACCTAAATCCTTTTGAGAATCTGTGGCAAAACTTGAAAACTGCTGTTCACAGATGCTCTCCATCCAATCTGACTGAACTGGAGCTATTTTGCAAAGAAGAATGGGCAAAAATTGCAGTCTGTAGATGTGCAAAGCTGGTAGAGACATACCCCAAAAGACTTGCAGCTGTAATTGCAGTGAAAGGTGGTTCAACAAAGTATTGACTCAGGGGCTGAATACTAATGCACGCCACACTTTTCAGATTTTTATTTGTAAAAAATTTTGAACACCATGCATCATTTTCCTTCCACTTCACAATTATGAACTACTTTGTGTTGGTGTATCACATAAAAATCCCAATAAAATACATTTAAGTTTGTGGCTGTAACGTGAGAAAATGTGGAAAAGTTCAAGGGGTATGAATATTTTCACAAGGCACTGTACAATATGTGGTCTTTGCTTAAGATTATTAATAAGGCTATTAATGCCCAGATTTCTCCAAGATGAGGCTTTTTTTGTATCTTGTTAAAGCTGAATTTCAGGATTTTTTGTATTGACTCATGTGTACTGACTCTACTGACTCAATACCTGACATCAGAAATTGTCCAAAATAACAAATACAGGTTCAACCAGGCTTTTATTGACTGCCTCAAGGTTAAATGATGACTGAGGTTTAGTCAGCAGTTAAGAAATCAACAATCAACAGGAAAAAAACTGATGGAACTCTTCTCCATAAAAATGTGCTCTGGTTTATCTACACATATTGATCTGTAATGAGCACAGATGAGTACTGGTGTATAAAATGATGTGATGGGGGAGTAATACAGCATTGTGAAAATGAATGACACAACCATTACAAAATTTGCAATCACTGAGGAACAAGATTAATGAACACACAGCTTCAGGCAGCTTGCATTGATGCCGTGTTAAATCAGGTTGAACAAAACAGGGTTATTTATTAAATCCCACTTAGGTTCATTGTGAAAGGAGCCAAGAGAAAGCATTTGCACCGAACCAGAGAACAAGACAAGGCAGCAATACAAATTAGTTATCCTAACTTTCCTGTCACTTATTGATTGCATGTTGCAGTTTGCCAGGTGATCCGTGCTGCATCTTTCCAAAAGTGAAACTTTTGCATCACACACTGCAACAAAAAACACAGCCATGTCGCAGGTGCAGGACTGAAAGATCTGAGAATGGATTTTTATGTGACTAAAACATTTCTCTCCTTTCTTAATTTCTACAGATAAGATGGTGCTCCCAGCCAGCCTGCTGACTGGCCTGCTGTTCCTGAATCATGTGGGTGGCGTGTGGGGTTTCGCCCGTCTGCTCGATGATGTAGAGCTACGCTCAGCTTTCTCGGTTGCTCGCACCAACAGCATGGAAGGTGGGCCAAAGATGACGGTGACCTTTGACACTGTTTATGTCAACATCGGCGGGGATTTCGACGCCAAGTCTGGTTTGTTTCGCTGTCGTATCCCCGGGGCCTACTACTTCTCCTTCACAGTGGGAAAGTTTCCACATAAGGACCTGTCTGTGATGCTGATGAAAAACAGGAACGAGGTGCAGGCCATTGTGTACGAGGAAAATGCAGGGGAGGAGAGGAAGGTACGTTTCAGAACTTTTTTTTTTTTTTTAGACAAAAGCTACAACCAGACAAATCTTATAATCCAATACTGTTTTACATGTTCAGCAGATATCCATCCACTGATGTCTGCTAATTACAGATTATGGTAGGCTAGATCAGCCTTTGCAGGATGTGGCTGATGTTAACCATTATTCAGTGTTCTCTCACTGGCATAGGGTGGAAAGTGGGAAATAAACCAGTACCTCTCTCTTGTGAGCCACTGTGTGTGCAGAGAGTCCAAGACACCCCTGCATCTGTCTGTGCCTCACAATTAGCGTTATAGCAGACTGGTAGCAGTGATAGATGTCAGTGTTAACAACTTTTGTGGCAGAAACCCGGGACTCAGAGCTCAAATCCTCCTCCACAATAAATACTTAAGAGGAAGGTCCTTTCAGGGTGAATGATGGATAGTAACAAAAGCCATTTTCACTCGTGAACTCCAAACAGTGTTGGAAGATTCAGGTCTGGGCATTGTCAAGTCTTTGTCCATGTCAGATGCATTGTCACTATTGGAAATATAGGTAAAGCATACAAGAGGCAGGACATTATCGGGACATCTTAACTCTTTCCCCCTAGAACACCTACTAGTAGTAACCCATATACAGCTTACTAGGGCTACCCTTGGAAAAACCCGGACCCTATCTAAAGGTCGTCAAACCACATCTTTACTGATATACCGGAGGTGTCAAAACTCATCATTAAGGGTACAGAGGATGTCACCAAATGTCGTCTCTATCGGGAAAAGAGTTAAGGTAAAAACTGTAGGTAGTTTAACATTTCTGGAAATTTGCTTCTTCTTTAGCTTTAGGTGCATTGGTAGGTGTATTTTTTAACTTTGGAACCTGCTTTAAGTCTTTACACTAAACGAGGCTAACTATCCTACCTGACTCCAGCTCAGTAGATGGTACTCTGATCAGCCGCAACATTAAATCTACCTAACATTGTATGTGTACCCCTTTGGTTGCCAAATCAGCTCTGGCCTGCTAGGACATGGACACAGGGCCTCAGGGGGTGTCCTGATCTGTCAGGCACTGGGACACTGGCAGTGGATCCTTTTGTTCCTGTTTTTGGACTTTTACTTAACCAGGAAGTGAAACTCCTGAGATTAAGACTCTCTTTTGCCAGAGTGTCCTGAGCTAAGATAGTCCAACGTGAACCTGGTATGTTTTTCAATGCTCAGTCGTTTTGGGATCTGGAGCACTGGAAGGCTGGGTCAGGGTCTTGGGGTCTTTGTCATGTTCCATATGACTGTTCCTGAGTAGATCTGCAGTGTGGCAGGGCACATTATCTTCCTGCGTGAAGCCACTGCTATTAAGGAATACCGTTGCTGTGTGCACCATCTGGTACGTCCAAGTGACATCCACATGAATGCCAAGAAACAAGATTTCCCAGCAGATCATCGTATTGTAGTGTTGTGACTGTTTGATGCATATTAAAACAAAAAAACATAAGCTTCAAATCTAAGCAAGTTAACATATTTCCCAAAATGTGGAAATTCAGTGACCTTTAAGCAGGCTGTATGACTTTAGACAGGCATCTCATTATTGGATGAAATAATCTCTTTCAAGATGGATTTTTTTCTCCCTGAGGAAATGTTTACAGCGGTCGTTTATCATGTCAGAGCTCATGGTAGCTATCGCAAAGGGTGTGTTTGTGCTGGGGTGGGGAATGAAAGCAGATCAGAGGGGATTATTTCCCCAAATGAAGGGCTGTGTGAGGCAGATGATTGGATTATGTGCTTGTTGATGATGTAAAACAGACCCAGATATGACTCCGCCGGGATAACAAAGTCTGCGTCATTCCTCAGGTGCAGAGCCAGAGTGTCATGCTGCAACTGGAGTTCGGTGACACCGTCTGGCTCCGTCTCCATGGTGACCCTCGCTATGCACTGTACAGCAACACCGGACATTACACCACCTTCAATGGTTACCTTGTCTACCCCGACGTCTACGGCTACCAGACACACCACCACCACCAGCATCCCGACTCCCAGCAGCCCCTGCAGGGCAACATCCCACTGCTGAACAGCAACCATGCCACAGATCACGTCAGATCCGGAACAACGGAGGAGGGGAAAGAGCTGCAAATCAAAGAGGAAGAGGAAGAGGATGACGACGAAGAGGACAATCAGAGATCTGCCTTCTCGGTGGGGCGTACCCAAAGCATTGTGGGTGTGAATCAAGTGGGCATGCCACAGCACCAACCAGTGAGCTTTGACACGGCGTTCGTCAACATCGGAGATGACTTTAACGTGACGGAGGGAGTGTTCACCTGCCGCCTTCCCGGCGTGTACTACTTCTCCTTCAATGTGGGCAAGCTGCCCCAGAAGACACTGTCCGTCAAGCTGATGAAGAACCGTCTAGAGGTGCAGGCGATGATCTATGATGACAGCCAGGGCGAGAAAGCTCTTCAGAGCCAGAGTTTGATGCTGGCACTGAAACCAGGAGACACAGTCTGGCTCTACTCCCACCAGAGAGATGGATTTGGTGCCTACAGCAACCATGCCAAGTACATCACCTTCACTGGCTTCCTGGTATACCCTGATTTCCCCGCCACCACCACCACTACTGCCACCAGCCAGTCATATGCAGACAAGAAACCCTAGCTGCAGCGCATGGGCTGGGGAATAAACATTGTTGGAGGAATTCATGCAAAATGGAAAAGTCTCAGATTTCACAGAAGGCAATGGGGACTTACACTCCAAATGAATGCTGCTTTATGGCTGTCTTTCTGCTTCATATGAATTCCTTCACAAAGTTACAGGTACCTTGGACTGAGTGCAGTGCTTAAAACAAAATCAATTTTCAGCCAGTGGCTTCCCAGAATATGACTTTGTCAGATGTGAATATTTCACTCTTTAATGAAAATTCAGTGATTATCCACTCACCTCTGTGTTACCTCATCAGTTAGCTTCCATGTCTTTTATACAGCTCAAAAACAGAACTATTCTGTGCTCACTGTTAGTAACCACACTCAATGTATCAGTGTACTAAAGGTGTCCGTGACACTGAAACTCTGTGTTATATTATTAACAATAATAATTACTGGATATAATGATAACAATTTACTTTCTGTCTCTCCCAGTATAGAAAACATTTATAAAACACTAAAATGTATTCACTAAGAGCTGAGGACATTTTATAGTGTTACATACATTATTTGTCAGTTTTTGATGTAACAGCTGTATATTATTATCAGTTTATACAGCAGCCTCCCATTAAGGGTGCCCACCATAGAATGTATATAAAAATGTATGTAGTCACAGTGACATCACCTGTTTGTGGACCTTCTCATTATTTTCGGAGTCAGAAGCAACCAAAATTGAACAAGAGAGTGGAGCGGAGTTATCAACTAATGCCAGCAGGCTAGGCAAGCAAGCCTAAGCAAGATACCTGATAATTAATGCTAAGTATCATACAAATAGAATACTAGAATGTCAGTCTGAAAACTGAATCAAAGGGGGTTAGTGCAATGTACCGCACAGCAAGCCATGTTATTTTTCAGACTGCTGCACTAAAAATACCCCAGAAGACACCAACACCACAAACCTCGAATTAGCTGAGGTGACGTCTAGGTTGACACTAACTAGGCCAAGGACTAGCTAGATGCATGTATAAAAAAAATTAGCAAGACAGTTTCACTACACAAAGTGGGAAATTAGCTATAGAGACCAAAAAAAAGAAGCAAAAAAACAAAAACAAAAAAACACACTGTACCTGCTTATTGAGTACTGGGATTGAGTTGCTTTTGCAGTCAGCCCCAAGTGGCCATTTGAAGAACTGCAGTGGTTGGCACTCTTTTTATTTTATTTTTTTTAGCCCCAGAGGTTTCTGCTTGGTGCCCACTTAAAGAGTTTAAGTTGCTGACAAATACATTAATAAACACATAGATCACTTTCCAACTACATTATAGCATTAAGTGGTTAAATGAGGTGACTTTAAGTAAAGTGTTATAGAAATTATTATTTAATGTTCAGAATTTGCCAGTGTGTAGCACAATTTTAGGTAACTATACAATATTACACTTCTTATATAGTATTTATATTATACAACATTTTGAAAATAAGGTCTTGCACTAAAAAGGAACTCGTAAGCATGTGTCAGTTAAATGTAGTGCAGTAAAAAAGTATATTTCTCTGTGTAACGTGGTGCAGAATTAAAAAGGAAAGGTTAAATTGCATATTTAAATAAGTACCTCAAAACTGTCCTAAGTACAGTCCTCGAGTAAACATACTTAGTTCCATTACACTGAACAAAATGAAAATTCAAAATGCTTATGCATGCACATTTTAGTCTGAGCTGTAGACAAGGCAGTGACTCAGTAGTGGAGATTTATGTGACATAAAGGTGTGGTAGATAATCACTGAATTTTTCCTTTTTTTTTGTGCAAAATATTCCTCTAAGTGCATTTGTTATCCATGTCAAAGGTGTTTCTGCTTGTAAAGTAAAGTGTCTTTACTTTCTTTGTCTTTAGAGGCATGTGAATTGATATGAACCATGTGTTTTGTGTCGAAATGAGGCTCCTTTCATTTGGGAGTTTGGTGTTTGTCTCCCCAGTATCGGCCGCAGCAGGAGAAGAGGACGACGGGACAAAACTGACATAGCTGTGGAAATGTGCAGACTCCATATCCATCCGACTGTTGACCACATGCCACCTCTGAGCCTGCGGGGATCTGGACCTTAATTTGATTTCTAATTCTAGCGGCATTTAATTCATGTCTTCAGAACCACTGTGGGGAAAATTTAATTGCTTCTCCCAGGCTGCTATAATATGCATGTCTGTTTAATTTCATGCCAGCGGGGAAAAGATGATGCTGTTCAAGTTGTGATGAACCTTGACTTTATGAAATCACCTTCTCTGTTGGAGAGGCACTATGTGGAGTCATACTTCACTTTTATTGAACAATTACATTTTTTGATTAAAGTTAACAGGCTGTAGAAACTATGATCTAAGCACACCAGTTTACAACAAATAAGCAAATTTACTTACTGAAGACTAAAGTATCAAAATGACATTAGTTCCATTAATCGATATTTTGGTGTTAACAATGACATTAATGACTATATACACAAACTCACATAGAATTATTATCCAGTTTCAGTTTCATAACCCTTACCAGTGTTATTTCCAGACACAACAGATAGCTTTTTTTCATGGAAAATATAACAACCATTTGTTACTATAAACACTAAATTAAAGAATAGTTAGCTCAAGTGCATTTAGCACGACACAGTTTCCTCAGTAGCTGGTGGAGACCAAAAATAGAGCTAAAAACAAAAAATTTAATCGATTAACATTGATCAGGTGGAGAGAAATGTTACTCCAACTCAATAGTAATGTTCCTCTATGTCTGCTGGATGTGGGAAAACAAAGCAACTGCTTGCTTATGACACAGCTTTTTTGTTGGAATGAGGAAATATCCCACCGCAAACAATGTTCCATTCACCTCCACTGTACTGAGGTGGCACCAAAATTCTCAAAAGAAACATGTCTCAAACCTGCTGTCATATTATATTATTTGGGTGTACAGAACCTTTAAAATAGAGCCAAATATCATCATTAAATTTAAGCTAACTGTATTTTTTTTTAAATAATAAAAGAATCCACAAAGTAAATCTGCAAAACAAATCCTTTAAAAAAATATGAAGGTTTTGTCCCCTAGTGAAAAATTAATAAAGTCTTCTTGTGTCACATGATTTTAAAAAGGTTATTAGTAAAACATTTCACATTACAGACCAGAGGAGTTTACCTTTTCAGGCCTTAAATAACATTTTAAATCAAAACCATTTGATTTAACTGGATAAATTATAAGAGAGAGACATGGTGCGCAAAAAGTTATGAATTGAAATCTATGAGGGAATTTTTGGACAGCAAAGATTGTGGTAGAAGTGTTTTTAAAACTTTATTTTTTAACAAAGGTGGGAAATTGCTTAAGCTGTTTTTATCAGATTTGGCTGGCGATTGTATAACTGCCCAGAGTGGTGATACTTGCTCCTAGAAGGGCTTTGATTTACCTGCTCACCTCTCATGCATATACAGCATGTAACAGTAGCCACTGTTTAGGGAACTAGTTACTAAATTGTAGAATAAAAAAATTTCTCAAGCATAATTTTTGTCAATGGAGAAGATTCAAAATCCTTTAAATAAGACATAATCTGAAGGTCTAAAAGGTTTTTCTTATGCCCACATCATAACCAGTGAAGGATCATAAGCCAGAGAGGTCTCTTCCCTTAGGACTGCTGCTGATCCTGAACCATACTGAAAAAATTCTCAATTAAAAATTAATTAGCACAGGAAACTAGTGGAAAGCAATATCATACTCATGCCTATAAACACTTCCTCTTCCTCCAGTAAACTGGATTCAGACTGAAGCACCACAGCAGGGGTAATCAATGCGTGGGTCGCCACGCTTCAATTGGCAGGCTGAAAGGCAGTGAGTATTGCAGCCAATACACGTAACCACTAATATACTCAAAACAGCCACACTATTAATAAACAAGATTTCAGTACAGGCCTGTTAACTCACTGCAGTACTGCCAGTTTTAGTGGCCTCTTGGAGCACCACGATGGTGAAAGCTTCATTGGAAGGAAAAATAAACAGTAGGCTGGTGTAAAATCATTTGGAGTGATTAGAAAAAAAAAACAAGATGCATTATAATAAGCATGCAACCTTTCATGTATTCTTGAATTATAATTGTCACCGATCTGGCAATGCTCAACTCGTGCAGTAATGTGATTCAGTTGCTTGCTAATATCAAGTGCAGGAAATAGAAAAATGTCTGGATTTCTCACCAAACACACACAGCGGCAAATGAGGAGAATGAAATCCGAGTGCGCAGCGGCAGAAAACCAAAACCAAGACTCCCGTTTGAAAAGCACAGCTGCACAAAGCAAAACTTTAAAACGATGAAAAAGTCAAATAAATACAATCTAGATAAACTGTACAGTTGGTGGAAAGTCATAAACGGTCTTTGCTTCACTGTGATGTCTTTGGGCACAGGAGAAATGATGTTGCACCTTCACTGGAAACTTAAGACGCGTCAGCTAGTCTCTGGCTTCAGGCGGCTCCACAGTCACACTCTCACTAATCCACAATTTCCTGTCCTTTACGGCTGCACTCACTTCTAAGAAGGGGACTAAATCTTGGACAATATAATGCAGATTTTTTACAGTATGAAATTACACTGTGAGCGTGGCTCATTTCAGATAATAACATATTCTGTCACAGTCTAACACTTGGTGGTTTCTCCATTTCAGCCTCAGTGAGTGAGCAGTGCACAGAGGATTGCCTCAGAAAATCATGACCAGTCTGTGAAGGTGTTAACAAATCCTGCACCAAACTTGTGTGATGCATGCCTTTAAGTGAAAATACGATACATGAAAAAGATACTTTGTCATGATTGCTGAGCAGCTTCACAGGCCCAGTCGATGCCTGCTAACTGTGTATTTTTATTGATTAGTGAATTATGTGTACAGTAACTGATGATATGTTGGATGTTTCTGGTCTGTGCTTCTCTGTTTCTGATAATCCCGATGAAAGATTGTGTATTAGAAAATATGTGGCGCAGACATGGGTCATAATGTGCTTAAGTACTTTTAGTGATTGCATAATTTTACTTGGAATGATTTCCAAAATTTGCAATTTTGTGTCAGAAAATTGAAAATCCATCCGTGGTGATGGGGGGGGGACCTGTGCTCATTTTGACCCATGGCCTGTTTTCAGTAGTCTGGCTCATGTTGACTCTTTCTTTGAAATGTTTTGAGTATTTCTTACTTGTAAAATGAATGCTTCCATGAAGATGTTTGACAAAATAAAACATTAAACAAAGAAACATACAGCTCGGACTGTCATTGTGCCCATGATTAAGGTTACCAGCATTCAGAGAAATTTACAGCTTTAACCTTTTTACAGCTTTTATATTCTGTGCTGCAACGCCACCTGCTGGCTAATTCCAGTGTTTGATGCTACAAAAGTCTGTTCTTTGTAGACAGACAAAAAGTATACAGGCATCATATTTCAGGGTATTGCAATATAAATACTTTAATCACAGTCATGTGGACATCCCAGTCTCAACATTTGAAGCAAAGACTCCTCATGACAAACTGACAAAAACTGATGAAGACCTTTTTTCTCCAGTTAGTGGAGGACATAGTCTCAGTTAGTTTTCTCTTTTTTCTCTGAAGTCCAGTTTTTATTATCATTTTAGTTACCTAAAGTGTCTTCCTACGCCCAGTTTTAGTTCTAGTGAATTATTACTTTGGTAGGCACACTTGCTTTGGGCCCCTTAATATATTTTTTCCTAACATAATTCAAAAAGTTAAACTTTCATATTGGTTACACCCAGCCATCCATCCCTTTTCTTAATTGCTTATCAAACTCAGGGTGGAGCCTATCCCAGCTGTCACAGGGCGAGAGGCCAGGTACACCCTGGACAGTTCGCCAGTCTATCACAGGTCTTATTCATTAAATATAAAATGAAATATCTCAAGCCTCAAGGACTGAGTGTATAAACGAACTTTGCAGAAGTTGGACATTTCTGTACTGGAAAATCCTATTTGATTTATTGGGGACACCCTGAGGCTGGGTTTGTGTCTTTTCCCAGTATTACACAAGTAAAGCAAAAGTGTTAACCACTACACCATGGAGCCACAAAGGTTACCTTTTTGAATTAAACTCTGAAAAAAATTTTTTTTTTTACTTTAACGCTCATTTTTTAGATGTACTCACACAGGATCTTGACGAATGAAATAAGCGGAAAATCTTTACTGACATTATACATTGTGTAATTTGTTGAGAACAAAATGATGTAATGATCAGTGGAAACCAAAAATCATCAAGTCTTTGAAGGCTGGATTTAAAATCGCACCAAACATCAAAGTCAAACCTGTTCCCATAATATTTTTTGAGCAGTACACAGATGAAACAGTAAGTATACTGTTGACATGGATACTGAGAGCTACCTTCCATTCATGTTTCCTGAGTTAGAAAGTCATTCCTCCAACTCTGTTGTGTTCATGTGCTTTCAAGTGAAAATGTGAAAACATTACAGACATTACAAAGTCAGTATGGTGTATAAAAAAAACACTTCAAAAGCCGTTTCCACTTGATAATTACAATACCTGAGTTATCAGAATTATTGCTAAACACATAACTTATCTAGGTCACTATGTGGAAAACAACTGATGGTTCCAACCTAACCTATTACAAATTAAAGCAAAAAAAGAATTGCAATACAAGAATTTGCACCATTAATCAAAAAATTCTGATGATTAGCCAAATATTTACTTTCATCGGCCATGTTTATGAGTATGACATCAGCATCTTGGGTACCAAAATTTTCTGACTTTGAGCTGTTTTTCCTACTATAAGGGGCATTCATGTGCACTTCCCCAGTGAGAGACCGCTTTTTCTGATTACTCCAACACAGCATGAAAGCACAAGTTTGTTGTTTACATTTTGGAAAATTAAGCATGCAAAAATAAACTATTAAAGCTTTTACCTTCTGCATCGTTGAGTTTACTGGAGTACGTTTAAAAACCTGCTAAATAAAGAAATTGTTTTCCATGTCTATTCTGGAGGAAAGTGCCAGGTCTGCACAGAGCTCAGCTTCAGTTTGGAAGCTGGTGAAACCCCTTTCAATACTTTTGGCATCAACTGGAACAACCACCCATCAAATCCAAATCCAAATCAAAAGAATGCCACAGTGATCATTTAAAGATGTTTTACTAGTATCTTTATTTACATAAATATCAGGGTTCTTGAGGGGCTGGACTCCCAGAATGACACAAACAGACAGAACATGTTGATGAAGGGTGTGTAGACTAAACAGGAGGACGTCACTTCTTCTCAGGGGCGTTGTCACCAGCCTCCAGCTTGGGTGCATCCTCTTTGGGATCTCGGTAGGCGGGGAACACCTCCCAGGGTGTGTTCAGGTCAAATTTCCTGAACTCCTGTGCCAGCTCCACAGGCTCCGCCACCACGCGCTTCAACTCGTCGTCATAACGCACCTGCAGAGAGAGGCATGCTTCAGTTTGGACGCTGGTGCAGTTAAAACTGGTATGGCCAGATCTGGTAGATTTTAGGGATACAAAATCTTTGTAGACAGAAGCCTTTCTTGTCACCGGGACCTCATAAAATGATTTTCTTAAAAACAATTCTTTTCCTAAAAATGTGAAAAAGTATCAATTTGCAAATTTCTGGGGATTATTCATCATCATCAAACAAAAAGAATACATGAAAACGACAGAATGCAGCAGGGTTATAAAAGCACGCGGGCACAGCTTCTCTCCTGTCTGTCTTACTGACACTGATGGAGCTGAATAAAGCGGACTCAGCACTCACCTCCACGTATCCCGACAGAGGGAAGTCCTTCCTGAAGGGGTGACCCTCGAAGCCGTAGTCAGTCAGAATGCGCCTCAGGTCTGGGTGGTTGGCGAAGAAAACCCCAAACATGTCCCACACCTGTTATAACACAGTTTTACTCTCAGTTTGTCTGTGATGTCAGTATAAACTGTTACAAATGTTGAGTTTCAGGACTGCAGCGTGTGACTCACCTCCCTCTCATACCAGTTGGCAGCCATGTGGACAGGGACGGCAGAGTCCACTGGTGTTAACTCATCCGTGTATGTCTTGACACGGATACGGGAGTTGTAGCGCAGCGACAGGAGGTTGTACACAATCTGTAAACCAGCGCACACAAGTCACCTAGTGTACATGGGCTGTACTTTTGCTCACTACAACTGGAAGCCTTACTGTGAGTACAGTACACTATAAGTGCAGAAATGAAATTAGTCTAAAAGGTTTCCTTCTGGCTGGAACAGCAGTGGTGCCTCCTTTGTTTTCAAACTGGTTATTTAATTGGGCAGGTAAACCATAAGTTGGATACATACAAAGGGTTTCTACAGAATTCAACAATTAACTTTTAAGATGTTTAAGACATTTTATTAAGACATCTACACATGTAGATACGTAGTTTTAATCCTTGACTCTCTCAGCAATAAGTCTAGACTCACTGCTCAAGTCATTCATCTATGTAGCACCAAAAGTTCAAGATGGTTTGAAAAAAACTCCCAATTTTTATAAAAATTAAAAGGTGTGTTGTACAGAGGGCTTCAGTAGAGATCAGGCTTATTGCTGTATATACTGAACAGGCACAGGATTTATGTTATATTGCAGGGGTTTTCCTGTAATGTGGGGACTTTTGGCACCCTTCAAAGAGGTTTTAGCCAGGGCCAAAGGAAAGCATTGCAGTAAAATATATATTTATATATGTTATGTTCTGTTAATTGGGGTTTTATTTGCTCAAGCATAACAGGCTTTTTTTATTTACCACAAAATTTTGTTTGTAGTCAACCCCCAGAGGCTCACACTGAGGCAGGAAACCCCACTATTTGGGGGACTGAGTCTGATTTGCACTTTAAGGGTAATATCAATACTTTAGATGTTTTAAGGAAATATACTTTTAAACCCCCACTCAGAAATTCAAGAGACTTTGAATACTTCATGACTAGCTTAAGGATCATGTTTTCTTTGGCACCCAAGAAATTTATTGATAGTTATCACAATATCCAAAACACATGAAATGCTTAAGTTTTTTATCATTCTAATTTTTTTCTAAGAGTTGTAGCCCAGAGAACAGCTTAAATCTTTTCTCTTCACATTTTTTGACAGTTAGAGGACTTATAAACTCCACTTTATTTCACGGGTAAAATGTGGTGTGAGGTGACAGAGGGCAGCCATGATTAGGACATGTTTGTCCATGTGTGTGTATGTGGTGCGATGGCTACCTCAAAGCGGTTCTGCCGTGTTGGGATGTCGACAGCCGTCAGGTCAATCATGTTCCTGAACTGAGCGTTGGTGTGGTCCCTCAGGAAGGTCAGCACAGGGATCACTCCATCAGGATGGATCATCACCTCCAGCTCATTGTAACAGGTAACCTACACACACACGCACATACACTTTTACACTGTCTGCATGGTGCTGGAATCGACATGTAATTAGTGATATTAGAGATCATTTTGAAATTATTATTAGAGAGTCTTGACTGGTAATAACTGTATGATGACATCAGCAGTGATTTACATACTGTCTGCAAATGGCTCAATTATTGTGAAAAGCCATCACTGTGCTTTCTAATACATTTTTAAGTCAACATCAATATTTGCGATAGTAGGTTCTAAATGCTCGTACTCTTATAGGAATATGAACTGACCTGGACCTGCTGAATATATTTGGGCATCATCTCAGCCACATACTCCCCAAACGCTGCCAGCTGGTTGTGAGTGACAGCATCCTTGGGCCTGACAGTGGCTGCATGAACCAGAGGAGATACACAGTCACTTCATCTTGGCAGACACTGCAGATTTCTGTGTATCTTCTGTAATAGCTGATCAAGTCACAGAGCCAAATATCCATTTTTTTCTGATATGAATTATTGTCTTGTTAATGTTCAAAGGACTCTACTAAGCACTAGGGAGGCACCGATCCAGCTTTTTCCCAGTTCTGATCCAATGCCAATACCTTGGCTTTAGGTATCTGCCAACACCTAGTACTGATCTGATGCCAGTGTTTATGAATCATTCTTCATGTGTAAGGCAACTTTAGGCTCAGCTTGAACATTGCTTTCCTAACTTTACAAAATAAAAATGCAGCAAATAAATACATCCAAGAAAACTACTGAACTGGTATTTATTGGTAAAATAATATGGGACAATGAGACCAAAAATAAATAAAATGAACGAATATTGGATCAGTACAACCCTACTAACCATCAGGTTAAAATAATGAGTTCCCAGCAAAACTTTCATACATCTGACTTGCTTTGTACAAGAAACATAACATTAAACTAGTTAAGACCCAGGAAGAAAATTTCACACACACACGTATAGATAGAGAGAGAGAGAGATAGATAGATGTGTGTGCACATATATAGTACAGTCCAAAAGTTTGAGACCACTACTTAAGCCAGTTCTATGTGCATTTGTTCTGAATTAATGCAAAAGTAAAAAAAAAAAAAAAAAAACAACAAAAACATTTA